>VUQH01050326.1:0-10199 GCA_015106775.1 Etroplus canarensis | reverse complement strand
CAATTTAGAACTGCCAATTAACCTAACCCTCTTTGTGTGTCTTTGGACTGTGGGAGGAAGCCGGAGGACCCAGAGAGAACCCACGCAAGCACAGGGAGAACATGCAAACTCCACACAGAAGGGACTAAGGTAGCCAGCTGTTGGATTTAAACCCAGACCCTCTTGCTGTGAGGCAACAGTGCTAACCACTGCGCCACCATGCTGCCAGGTCTGTATTATTAATTTATTAATTAGTACCTACTTTCTTATCACTTTGCTAATTGTGTTTCTATTTCATAATTATATAACAATGTAGCTCAATATAATGTTTAAAATCAAAATTACAAGAAACAAAACAGACTTTCATGACTTCAGCAAGAAGAGAGCACATTATTTGAAATAACAGAAAAACCAATGACAGCACTTAAGGAGCCATTTTTTAATTTAATGTTTTCTTTCATTCAAACTTAACGTTTGACTTACAAAATCTATCTTTATGCAACAAAATAAACAGATGTATCAATTAATGATTAACAAAAAATATATCCGCAATATAGATGACAAAAATTAAAAATAAGTTTCAAACAACTTTTGAAAGGTTATAGAACCATAAATTTTTTATATGCTTTATAAGTTAATTTATATTTTCTCTAAAAGAATGGAATATTTACATAGTTTTCGATGCATTAAATACATTTAGATGGGTCAGTCTGTCTTCTTATCTGCTGCTATAGTAGATCCGTTAGCAGCGGCCACACCGTTGCTTTCAGGCTGAAAGACAAGGGAAAAAATTGTTTTTAAAAAGCTGTAATTAACAACCAACCATGAAAGGTTAATTTTAAATATGACAAAATCCACAGAATGCTTCAGTGGGTCCTACTAATTAAGCTATGGAAACATTTTAGAAACACTTGACACTGAAGAATTTCCAAAAATTAATATCACTGTATTTGAAAATAATAAAACAGATTTCATCACTAAAACATCACAAATTTTCCATTAACTTACCTTACAAGTCCCATTACTCTTTTCACTAACTTTTTGATCATTAGTGCCAGTCTCCTGCACTGCTTTTTTGGTCCAGAATGTATTAATAATGGGTGAGATGAAGGGATAGACAAAAGGCTCCAGGAACCTCTTGTAGACCCAGAGCAGGACAGGAATCACAATGCAGGGAATACACACCATATCTGTGGTTTAGATAGGCTGACCAAAAAGAAAACCTGCAGAGACAGAGGCCACAAGTTATAAAAATAGATATATTGTAGATTATGGTTGGCTGATAAATTACATGATTTTTCTAAAAGGTTCCAGTGTAGTGAATGATTGGGAAAACAATAAATAAAATAAATAATTTTATTTAAAAAAGTTACATTAAAAATACACAGGGTAAAATGCTAAGGAAAAGAATAAAGAATTACATTACTGATTTAAAACATTAGATGAGTAAATACTCTGACATTTCATAAATTAATTACTGCCTACATTCATTTTAAACATTATTGTTGGTGCGTTTGCTTGCAAATTAGGCACATTTATGTGAAAAAAGTACTTTCCCACAACTCCAATGCAGTCATGAGAAAAACTAAGTATACTCCACGATTCAATACCTTGTAGAATCACCTTTAGCAGCAATAACATTAAGTAATTATTTTCTGAATGTCTACATCAGTCTCTCACATCATTGTGGATGAATTTTGGCCCACTCTTCTTTGAAGTTTGCAGGCATTTATTTAGCACAGCTCTCTTATGGTCGTACCATAACTTTCAATCAGACTGGAGTCTAGATTTTGACTGGGTCATAGCAACACATTCATTGTTTTCTTTTTCAGCCATTCTGTTGTGGGATCACTGGCTTGTTGCCAAGTTATGGCCATACTTCAGCTTTCAGAAAGATGACTTCACACAGGACTTTGGTATACAGAGGAGTTCATGGTCAACTCAATGACTGCATGGTGCCCAGGTCCTGTGGCAGCAAAACAAGTCCAAATCATCACCCCTCCACCACCGTGCTTGACAGTTGGTATCCAGGTGTTTATGTCTGATTTTTTCCTCCAACAAACCACGCTTATTCAGCCTTTTTCTGATTGTACTGTTTTCTCTGAACATTGCATGGTCTGACCCCCTTTATTGCTGAAGATAGTGTGATTGTGTTAACACACACACTTAAATGCTCCAGACAGCTGGAAACAAGAGGTGGTGACACTGGCTGATGATTGCATTTGATTAGCATCACCTGGCTACTACTTACCCTCTTAATTCCCATAGAAGCAGTAAGGGTGTACTGCATATAGTCTTTTGAAAAATAAAGTTTTCACATCACTGTAACTGTTCTGAGTAGCTTGTTTATTCTAACATCTTCAGTTCTCCATAGCCGTTAGCAATACTGACGCAACGAAGCTATCGTGTGCTCCCTTAGCTAATTGTAGAAGAAAGCTCTCTGTCACACTACCACAATGTTTAATCTTTTCATCATTTCCCCGAGAAGATGCCTGGGAAGCTTTTGTGTGCTGTCAGTTGTCCGTTAACCATAACTATTATGTAATCTACCGAGCTAAGGTTGGAACCCAGCCTTAGCTCGCTGTCTGATGTGTAGCAAACAGCATGGTAACAAGTGAAAAATGAAGAGCCGTCACCAACCTGTAGGCTTCAAACCATTTTAGCCCCTCCATGAGTAAAAGCGAGTGAAGTTTCCTCACCTCTATTACACAACAGCAGCGTTGTCAGGTAATGCCGATGCGGACAAGGTAAATCAGGCGTTTTGGCGAAGCCTCTGGAATGTGGCATACGTAAGTCCAACTTCCGGAGAAAACGAGCGACAACCGGAAGTTGTTCGACACCGGGCGCCTTTCTTCAAAAACAATCGTTTGTGGCGCTAAATAGCAGCTTGGTAAGTGGCAGGCAGGCAGTTGCGTTCTCTTGGTGACATTTTTGAAAAGGTTTATTTACTAGTGACCGTATATAGTTAAGAATTGACACCGAGAGCTACAGTTTTACGTCGTTTTAAACTTTGCATGTGATCCACAGTAAGACCTAGCTCAGTGGGTCGGCAAGTCTGAGTGTATGTTGTGGATTAAACCATTTTGTCTGTGTTACCAAGTTTTCTACATTTAACGTGAAGCTGCTGTAATGTGAGTAGAGTGGCTAACTTGATGTTTTTGCACTCACAGGACCTGACGACATGAATCTGTAGTCTTATTTCAGAGCTACCAACCATGCCGCTTTCCACTCAGTCTCAGAGCGATGATGAACCGTACGTTTTAGTGACGAGCTTGGACAATGCTCGCAATCTCTCCAACATACTGAAAGCCATCACCTTCAAAGACCATGCCATCTTCACAGCTACACCAAATGGCCTGAAGGTCACTGTGGAGGACTCCAAATGTCTGCAGGCCAACGCTTTCATCCAGGTGTGTTTGTCTTGTGCTTTGTCAAGAACAGATACTTGAGAGATACACTTAAAATGTATATCATGTAAGAATGACACATTAGTCAATTTATATTTGTCTTTTCCAGGCTGAGATCTTCCAAGAGTTCACTATAAGGGAAGATGTGGTGGGTTTTCAGATCAACCTCACTGTGCTGCTGGACTGCCTCAATATCTTTGGTGGAAGCACAGTACCAGGTAAAAAAAAAAAAAAAAAAATCATGATGACAGGGGAAACATTAAAAAAGCAACCACAATTAAATTATTGCCTGCCTGTGATCTTGCTTATGTGATGTTGCAGGTGTATCAACAGCCTTGCGAATGTGCTACAGGGGGTATGGATACCCTCTGACGTTGTTCCTGGAGGAGGGTGGTGTAGTGACGGTCTGCAAGATTAACACACAGGAACCAGAAGAACCAATTGACTTTGAGTTCTGCAGCACTAATGTCACAAACAAGGTTTAGTTCACTGTTGAAACTAGAACATTAAACATCTGCTGTTTCTTGCTCTTTTTTTCACCTGCTCCCTTTAGGGGTCGCCACAGTGTCCGCATAGCCAATCTCTGCATGTCCTCTTTCACTATATCCGCGAACCTTCTCTGTGGTCTTCCTCTTTTCCTCCTGTCTGGCAGCTCCATCTTCAAAATCCTTTGTCCAATATATCCACTATCCCTCCTCTGAACATGTCCAAACCATCTCAGCTTTACTTCTCTGACTTTGTCTCCAAACTTCTTAACTTGTGCTGTCCCTCTGATGTACACATTTCTAACCCTGTCCATCCTGGTCACTCCCAGAGAAAGCCCACTTCTCTCTGTTTCAGTGTAGCTCTTGTACCACATGGTGATACGGTTCACCAGCATCTTTTGACCCAGGTTGTTCTTGCCGAGCATTCTCAGGAAGTGAAGTCACTGCTGTGCCTTTTTAATAACTGCTGTACTGTTAGCAGTCCAGGAGAGGTCAGGAATTTAAAAGCTGAGAACCCCTCTATGTGGTCATGGTTTATGTAGATTGGGGTAGGGCCAGGATGAATTCATTTTTTTTCATGGTGTTCATTGTCAGGTTGTTTAAAAACTCCAAGCTGACAGTTTCAAAATGTCGTCTCTGTAGGCAGACTTGTCCTCCTGTGCGATCAGTCCACCCAGCATAATTTCAAAAGCCAACTGATGATGGCGTAATTGGGGGTGCTGGACTGCACTCATAGGTGTTGAGGGCAAACAGCACTGAGGGAGCAAGTGGAAAAAGTTTCCCTGTCTAAGAGCAGTTGGTGAGAAAGTCCCATATCCAGGTGCAGGAGAGTCGGGGGAGGCCTAAGTTACAGTTTACTGGTTAGGATGTCTGGGATGATTGTGTTTTCCAGGTGGCTCAGTGATGTGGAGAGCTATGGCCATTGCACCGTCAGTGGACTGGTTTGCTCTGTAACTGGTGTGTTAAAGGTGAGCTGAAGCCAGGATTTGATGTGGTGTGCAACCAGCCTTTCAAAGCACTTCATGACAATTGGTATAAAAGTGCTATTGCATAGTCGTTGTTGAGCCTGTCAGTGGCTGACTTGTGTATACAGGAATGATGGGGGCTGACTTCAGACAGAGTGGGATGAAGGCCTTTCTCAGGGAGTGGCTGAAGATGCTAGGAAAGACTTGCGAGAGCTGGTCAGCACACACTTAGCTTAGCATTAATCCACATATCCTGTCAGTAACCATCAGCCTTCCTCAGGTTCACTGACCTGAGCACCCACCTCATTTGAGCACCCTGTAAAGTGGGTGTCAGGAAACTGAAGTCTGAAGGGGGCTGAGGGAGCGAGACTGGCTGCTGTTGTGCCATCTTGCATCTAACAAGTCCACAGATATTCTTTTGCAGCCCCTGTAGTTGGTGATGTCCTGCATTCCCTGTCATACAGGTAAAGTGTCTTTTTCTAAGAGGTGATCTTCTATCCTCCTCTTATAGACAGACAACCTTGGCTTCTTGTATTCTTGTCTTCATCTTAGCCCCAGCTGCCCTGTACAGACTTACGTCACCTGACCTAAAGGCTGAGTCATAGTCGTTGAGGAACGTCTTGACCTTGCTGGTCTTCCAGTGTTTCTGGCTGCAAAAGAGTTTTGTCTAGTACAAGATTTATCTGAATGGTGAGACAGTAAATAGATTTAGTTTTCAAACAATCAGCTTCATTCTCATCCAGACATGCTGAAACTGATGGCTGCAGTCAATTCCTCCAATCACTGTGGCAAAACCTATAAAGGGAATTGTCCTGCTCTAATATACAACAGTATATTGGTTTACATTACTTCTAGATCAGCCACTTACATAGGTTATTGTGTACCTGCTGTATTGCAGAAACATTCTTTTATTAAGCTAATTACAAATTAATCGAAAAAGCTCTCAGAGAACGTGTCACCTTGTGTATCCCCTTGCAGACTGTGTTCTTGCTGAGGTGTTCAACACCTCATAAAAGCATCTGTCCTGAACTATGGCAAGGTAGTACTCACCATTTGGAAAACTAGAAGAGTAAAATTAAAAGTGTTAACATATGCATCCAAAAGCTGGCAAAGATAAATGATTCCTTCCCATGAGAATCAGCAGCACTCACAGGAACTCCTCAAGGAAAGTCAAAGTGCTGTACTGTTCTCAAAACTCTCACTCTCCAAAGACACCCCCTCATGATCATTCACCAAGGTCAACAGGATGTTCCAAGAATGGTGGCGCCTGCTTTGGAGTCATGGCGATGGCGATGAACCGTCCTCCTAACACTAATAATCTGGATAAGCCCACAGTCTGCTTTGTAGTACAGGCAATGAGAAGCAGACTGTGGAATAAATGTAGGTAATTTGTATTTTTGTACGAGCAACGATTAAAGCAACTCCATTTATACTGCAGTATCAATCAAAATATTGGACACCTATGCTCAGTCACGATTGCATACTTGTACATTTGCCAGCTGGATGTGTTAATAAGCTGGAGTGTCTGTTAACCAGAAAAGCAAACTCTTGACATTAAATCTCCTCCACCCACACCCATGAGGACAACATGCAAGCTCTGCACAGAAGGGCCCCAGAGCACTTCCTGTGAGGCAGCAGCTAGCTGATATGATATAATATCACCTTTAAAATAAAAAAAAAAGTTTCCAGCTTTCACCCAAAGTCAGTCAATCCAACTTCAGCTGTATAGCACCTTTCATGCAGGTTAAGTGCAGCCACCCTGTATATATCTATACCCTCTATAGCCAGGCTGTAAATGTAGGTTTTCACAGTTAAACAGTTCAACTCTGGGCAAGCAGCTCAGAACACAAACACTAGAAGATGCCCCGCAAAATGTTTTAGTCCTGAACTTTAGAAGAAGTAAGAGACTCAGATGCTACTTCATACAATGGGCAAATGTATACATATCCATTTGGAGTGTTTTAAAGATAACATCAAATTTTAAAATCAGCAGTGTAGGTGCTTAAAAACCTGCATGACAGCCCCTGCTTTACTGCTGGCGTGTGGACAAGTTGCTGTGTTTTCCTGTGTCCTTGAAGTTACCAGAGGAACACAGGTGAGAAAGTGAGCGAGATTCGGGGATCCTGGAATCATGGGGTATGCTTGATTTTTTTTTTTTACAGGCCTGCATAGAGTGATGAGGTAATTTCCTTTTTCACATTACAGAATGGTGGGCAATTTTAAGAGTTTGTAGCAATTCTGTTGAGTCTTATTCTTCAAACAATGAGGCAGTTGTTGAGAAGCAGTCACACAGAGCTGTCACTGTTCATCCTTTGATTTGTAGAGTGTTGAGTTACAAAGAATTGCTATTTTTATGGACATTTTATTGAATGAACATGCGTGCAGCTTGAGTTCTGTTTTTCACAAGAAGCATGGCGTGCAGTTCAAGGAGGATCAGCTCTGCAACAGAGCGGAGTGGCTGCCCTGATATGAGCATGTGATGTTTGATTTACAAAAACGACCGCTGCGCGCAGCAAAAAGCCCGAAATAGAAAGCCTTCAGACCCAGCAAATTAGTGCACATGTCCAGCAGCGGCATCCAGCTTCAATAACACCATCAGCATCAGTATCATTAACTCACTGGCTGAGTGACCTCAGTGTGACCAAAGTGTGCGCTCTGCATTCTGATGAGCGTGTGTGCCGACAGCAGACTGCATTCAGACGCCCACTGCCTCTCCTTCTCTAAGTCGTGATCATTTGTCTGCTTAAAATTTCGAGTAGTGCATGAGTCATAGGGAGTAGCTGGTGACAGGAGAGAGGCAGAGACTGATTGCATGGGTGTAATATTTGTGCGCTTTGTTTACCTTCCCCATCTGATTCTGCTGATTCTCATTTTCCGAGTCCAAAAGATGAAAGCTGACGGCGCAATGAGTACGCCTTTAATTAAATGAAGGCAGGAGAACCCATAACTTACTGCCTTGTGACTCGGACACAGAATACTGATGACAGGCATGATGGATTTGTGACGAGTGACCTTTTTACGATGGAAAGAACTTTATATTCACATATTTTTTTTAAAAATATTTCAGTGGTTCTTAATAGTTCCACAAATCCTGCTCCACTTCAGTGTGTAGGTTGCCTCTCCAATCTTTGTTAAACTGCTATAAATTATGAGTGGAGTACTTCTCAGTAGTTTTAGCCTCACAAAATAAAGCTGTAGCACAAAGGAATAATTATCTCTGACAACAGAAAAGATAATTGAGTCCTTATCACAGCTATGTCATTATAGCTCCGTTTCCATAGCATATAATATCATAGTGCTTTTGATTGGAAAGAATATGCAGATCCTTGTCTACGTGGGTTGGTTTTTCCTTCTCCATACAGCCCCCTCCAAAAGTATTTGAAAAGCACAGACAGTTCATTTGCTTTTACATAGCACTCGTGAAATCACAAGTCTCATGTGAAATTCAGCTTGTATTCCCTGGTATTTACACGTATGTTAAACAGCGCAGCACATGACATATTTTGTACCAAACAACTCCGTTTTCCAAGCAAGCATAAGTACTGAAACTTGACAAGGGACAATTGATTCTGTTACCCAGGTGTGTCATGAGAATCATTAAGTACCCCTGGATATGTGCTCAGTTCAAGCTTTCATTTTTATCTGTGAAGGCTGCACCTTCAGCTTCTCTCTTACATTTTCCACTAGCGGTCACAATCTACATCTTTATTTGGCAGCGGTTTTATGCCAGATGCCCTTCCCGATGCAACCCTCTCACAGCAGAAGGGGCTTGTCGTTACCTGGAATTGAACCAGGGAGCTTTCACCTGTACAGGGAATGTGCAAACCACGACACTATGGATGCCACTCACCTTTAAAGACTGCATTTGTTGTTCAGGTGGGTAGCCTGTCGTGGTGCTGCGATAGCTCACCTGGTTGAGCAGGTGAACCAAATACTAGAGGTTATAGTCCTCCTGCAGGGGCCTGGGTTCAAGTTTACTTCACATCATCAAATAAAGGCGAAAGGACAAAACTTATGTATATATTAATGTTATCAGCCCCCTAAAAGGCTGTTTTCAGTTCCCGTCAGTCCGATGTTGTCGGTAAGCACTCTGCTCTACCATCTAGCTGCCTCGGTAGGGAGTTATCATTTATTGTAATCGGCTATAAACAGAAACACAGAAAGATATCTAGCAATTGTGCAAATGAGTGGTAAATGTCGTGGTGAGAAAGCAAATGGAGCGAAAGTGGCAAAAAGCGCATTTGTTCTAATGGCCACTTAAGGATCAAGGCACGCCCCTTTGTTAAAATGCCTGACAACACAGGAAAGAAAAAAATTACACCCTGGTACAGAAAAAAAACCCTGTTTTGGTCTCTAGAGCAAATTTCGTCCTTCATAACAACAGTTCTGTTATTTTAATAACTCACCCTTTTAAACTTAAGGCTTGAAATTAAGCTGTCAGCTGTCCGCGAGGTGATTAGACCTCATTGTCCTATTAGTCTCTGCAAACCCCTTTGAATCCCCTAAACTTCTTTTTGAGTCATCCGACCGGTGGCCGCTATTGGAGTTGCTCTCTCTGTGCGTGTTTGCGGGGCTGCAGATATGTGCCTCGAGCTGGAGCTCAGCTTCACCAGCTGCTCCCTATCACAGTAGCCAAGCCTCTGCAAATGCCCTGTCCATACCACCCTGCCAAACTGCAGTCTCCTCAAATCATAGACTCCAGTACACAAGGCCGGTGCCAGAGCACAAGGACTGGACAGGCATCCAAACTTGAGAGGGAGGGAACTGATTCACTTCACTTTAATGTTTTAATGAGGGGAAGGAGGTAAAAAAAAAAAAAAACGATGATTATGCTGTTGCTGATGTGCACGGTTGCACTTGTACTCATGTCCACAAATCAGGTTTTATGATGTAAAAATAAATGTACGCGTCATCACTGTAAGAGGCAATCCCATATAATTAATAATCTATGGATAGATCGGGCCACCTTTACAGATCACACAATAAACTCGAGGATAAACAGCCTACGTTAGATTCAAGATCAAGATTCAAGATTCAAGAGCTTTATTGTCATTTCGACTACATATAGCTGGTGCAGAACACAGTGAAATGAAATAATGTTTCTCCAGGACCTGGTGCAACATATAAACATGTAAACATGTGACAGAGACAGGACTAGTTTTTATTTCTACAGTTAGAAAAATTTAAGTTTAAAAGATTTTTTTTTTTTTTTTAAAGAGATAAATAAAAAAAGTGAAATTTGTGCAACATGTGCAAAAGTTGCAAAAATGAAATGCAATGTAAACAATGCCAAGGACACCCTAAAATGCAGAAACAGTACACAAGAAAGGCAAAAAGAAGAAAACACAAGAAGTCAGTGGAAA
>VUQH01050321.1:0-33350 GCA_015106775.1 Etroplus canarensis | reverse complement strand
CAAAAAGTTTGGGATGCCATGTAAAATCTTATGATGATGATCTTATGTAATATTCTAATTTTCTGAGACACTGAGTTTTGGGTTTTCATTATCTGCAAGCCATAATCATCAAAATTTCAAAAAAATAAAGGCTTGAAATATTTCACTCTATGTGTAATGAATCTATATAATATATGGGTTTCACTGTCTAAATGAGTGACAAAAAATATTGAACTTTTTATGATATTCTAATTTTTTGAGATGTACCTGTATTCAACTGTAATGCACCTTCGGCTGCTCCCTTGTATTCTCTTCCCTTCCTGACACAACCCTCCATGGTGAAAGGGGCTTGTGTCCCCACCTGGAATCGAAGCAGGGATCTTTCACTTGTAAGGCGAATGTATAAATCACTACAGGGGACACGTATGTTCATCTGTGGTGTTAGACCAAAATCACGTTCACAAAATTTGCAAGAAGTCGGCAAAACTCAGTCCCAATATCAATAAAGATGCTAATATTCCGGCTTGAGGTAATCATTATTTCATTGCCCACGAGTGCCTGAATTTTTGTATAAAAGGAAGCGCATTAAAACATTTTGTCACTTCTCAAAATTGCAAAAAAATAAAAAATTCTGAGGCCGGATCAAGTAAAGTCTGTGTGGCACAATATCTCCACCAAAGGATTTCAGCAGCTGGACACGAAAACATTAACATTTTAGCCAAAATGTCCGTAAAACACAAAATATATATTATTCACATCTTTCTATTTTGCAGCAAACCATTGTGTGATTTCTTGTGTCCTCTATCACATTTATGTTTCCTTTCTTACTGTACTTACTAAGGTTTCAGAATTCTTATCTGTCAGAAAGCAGAGCTGCAAAAAGGGTACTGTCTTGCCCTCTTGTGTCTAAAAGTAGTGTTACATTGTAGAATGACTACCCCTTTCTTTTTGTTTGTTAATCTTTTTTTTTTTTTTAAATAAAAACCAGATGCCACTTCTTGCAAAGTCATTACCACAAAAAAGGATAAGAAATTAGCTTCCAAATACTACAGTGAGTTCATTAGGTGTCTTTTTCTCTCAGTGAATCAACGACTCTCTCCACAAAGAATGGATGATTTCAGCAGAATGTCTTCTTTAGCTTGAGATGTGATTGGACCAGAGAAAGGGGAGGTGTTACACAAGGGGCTGTAGTGGCACAGAAAGGGAGTGGCTCAATAACAGAGAACAAGAAAAAGAAACAAGGCAGGAAATAGTGGCAAGAACACCGATTTGCAATATGTGGCTGTAGACTAAAAAATTAACTAGATTATCAATAATCATCAGCATTAACGTGCATTGCAGTATACAGTCCAAAAACATAATGTAATGTCAAAAGTAACATTTTGCAATGTTGTTCCAACTTTTATATTTTCTATTTCTGTGGCCACCTGGCCAAAGAAGTATGTAAAAAGTCCAACATTTTATCAGTTTATTAGTAGTCAATAGTTAACCACACTTTTATCAGTGTGACTCAAGCTCATTTAGACTCTTCCTCAACTCTTATATCTGAACTATGAACTTATTTGCCTCACTTCAAACTCATTTACAGTCCTCACCCCTGAACCCATCCAGCTCTAGCCAACGGATGAGTTCCTCCCCTTTAACCACCAATCAGTCCCTGATCTTTCTTTTACCCTCAGCCTTTGGTCACAGAAACTGTATGGATGGTCTCAGTTCCAGCCTCAGCCTGCAAGAACTAGTTGTGGCTACAGGAGGAAAATGTTCTCAGTACAGCTGGTGGTCATTGTCTGATACTCCAACTGGAATAACTGGAATAACTCAGAAGAAATTATTTATTGTAGATATTCATTATATATGAAGATTTCCTGGAACAGAATCTATAATGTGACTTCTAAAGCTTGATGTAGCTGTTGTAATCCTTCTTGGATAAGCTAAGAAAAGGAGAAAGAAAGAGGAGGTGTCTTGAAGTGAGTTAATTATGTAGAGGAGGTGGAAAGAAAAATGAGTAAAAGTTTTTAATAAGATGTGTAAGATGTGAAAAATCAGCTGATTGCAAAAATAACTTTTTATAATTATTCCAAGCTTCTTTGCTCCTTCAATTAATGTGCAGTCTGAACAGTGGGCATGGTGAGCAGTAGCTAGTCTGGTGTGTTTGAACCTCAAAATTTAAAGGGCTCTTCCTCCTTGGAAATTTGCTGCCTGAATCAGAACTTTAGTGGCACATTGAAGCTACAGCACTTCTGCTCTTAGACACAAATGCACATGTATATACATACATATATACAAACTTGAACAAAGGTGCAATATAAGTGTACATGTAAAGATTTATGCCTGAAAGAAGAAGTTCAGAGGGCTCATTTTGGTATCGTCATTGCATGTATAATAAATAATATAATATAATATAATATATATATGTTAATATAATATAAAAACCCAACATAAGAAGAAATTAGTGTCTGGCTGATGAGTATTGAGGCAGTATGCATTCGTACTTATGTGTTTATTTATATGCATTTTCTTCTGTTCTTGCAACATATATTCTGAAATTAAACAGCACAGCATAAGTTGGACCTAACGGGAAAAGGTGTTACCTTAAAATGCACAGCTGTTTTGCAAATGGGTGCCACAATTAATTTTTTGGATGTTCAATGCAAAGGAAAGTGTGATCAGTGCTCAGATACAAGCTGATGACATCTAATGAACTATAGATTAGAGGTGGATTTCTGAACTTTGACTCTGTTGATAAACACTTAGGAAAGGCCTTTCTGTAACATTCCTCCTGAAACTGGATAGACCCAGCTCTAACAGATCGACACCACCACTCTGTTGAAGGTCACTGTCACCATATCTATGTGTGTGTGTGTGTGTGTGTGTGTGTGTGTGTGTGTGTGTGTGTGTGTTTATATTTTTCTGTATCTGTGTGAAGAAAAAAATAGATGTGAAGAAAATGAGGTGTTAATAGTTAACTCAGATAACTGAAACACTCTACATTTAGTAGTGGTTATAAAACCAGACTAATACCAGGTTCTCTCATTCAAGACAACCTGATTCAACAAGGCTGCAATTCAGGAGTATCAAATGCCTAATCTAATTTAATTATTTAGCTGATTAATCAGTTTTTCTCATTCTACTGCTTGATCTGAAAAAAAAATCATTGCAATATCCTTCCTAATGTGACAAACGTCATTAAGGCCAAAGACACTGTATTTACTTTGCTGTAGGACAAGTTAAAAACAGTGGAGGTACTGAAGTCAATTATTTGGGGGTAGTCTTATTTGAAGACTACCCATATCCATTATGTATATGCATATAGGCCTACATAATGTAAGATTAAGAGCACTTAATGTTTCTGTCTTATTACTATATTTCAAGCTATACAAACAGTGCACAATACAAGTTCGTGTCTTTGGGCCTGTGCAGAAGTTTCCAACATTCACGATAAAGTAAATTTGTAAAATCATTAAGATAGATCTTTCTGGACAGAAACACATGATGTTACAAACATGTGTATACACTTTGCAGGAAATCCCTCTGCATACTCAAGGTAAAACCTGAGAAAAATAATGTCAAAAGCAGAACTACAGCCAGGTGATATTCTCAGGTGGTTATGATAAGACAGACTCTGGTCTGTCAACAAACTTTGGTACCTTCTTTTAATATGTTACCCTTCACTGTGATGCACAATTTTTGAAAGAGTTGTTTGTGGCAGAAAATAAATGGCTTGGGAGTAAGTTCATGTTAACGATAGCCTGCTGTTATAATCATTACACAGGCAGATTTCCCTTTCTATGACAAATCTCTTTCCCTGTCTCACCTGAACCGGCTTTGTTGACTTTGTTGCACAATCTCCAAACAAACATGAGGCAATTTGGCATGAATGTGGCTCAAACATTAAATCCTCCCAGACCTGGAAGAGTATAAAGAGGGCGATGAAGGTCTATCGGCACTTTTCAGGCCTAAAAAGGGGTTCGCTGTTACAAAGTGCTTTGTGCTGCAGCTGAAACAGGAAAGATGGCACCCGTCAAAAAGGTAAGCACACTAGACTCCCTTGCAGTTGTTTTTATGTTAATCAGAAAAGAACAAACATTTATTTAACTGTAAGTTAGATCCAGATCAATAAATCACACATTTTAACTGTAAGTGTAACATGCACTGTTGATCAAAGGACTGTGGTGTTGTAAAGAAAATGTTGCCAATGCATGTTTTATGCCTGTGCATGTGGTTTGTGAAATAACTAGATTAGAGCAGTCACTGCTGGAGAATCACAAGCTAAAAATAGCTTTTATCTTTGCACCTTTGCACTCTAAGAGCAGCTTCTCTCACAGCAACACACACAGAATCATAAAATTGTCATTACACATAGACGTAGCTTACCATTTTCTTAAGCAGAGTACAATATGTTTGTCAATTTTACCATATTGCACTTCAATAAACAGTGTTTCACTCTCATTATTTTTTAAAAAGAGAACTATGCTATATACCTTCCTATACCTATGAATATGTATCTTTTTATCTTCATATCCATGGGCTTACATAATAATTCGTTCATCATAGAGAGCGGATTAAGCATGTCCATTGATCCCTCTGCTCCCACAGGGTATCCTTGAACGTCTCAATGCTGGGGAGGTTGTGATTGGCGATGGAGGATTTGTGTTTGCTCTGGAGAAGCGAGGCTATGTGAAGGCCGGGCCATGGACTCCTGAAGCTGCTGTCACGCACCCTGAGGCTGGTAAGACAGCCAGCATACATACTATATTTCCTATGCATCCAAATCTAAACTCACAGGTTTTAAACTTTAATATGTCAATATACCTTCTCCCCAGTGCGACAGCTACACAGGGAATTCCTGAGGGCAGGAGCTAATGTCATGCAGACATTTACATTCTATGCCAGTGATGACAAACTGGAGAACAGGGGTCAGTCACTGCAACTGACTGTGAGTACCCAACAAGAGCTCTTAACAGCAAACTTGAGTTGATCTTACAAATTCTAAATAACTCCTTTGTGTATCATTAACAAATTCATTACCTGCCTTCTTTATTCAGGGAGCACAGATCAATGAGGCTGCCTGTGACCTGGCAAGGGAAGTTGCCAATGAAGGCGATGCTCTTGTTGCCGGAGGAGTGTCCCAAACTCCATCCTATCTGAGCTGCAAGAGTGAAGCAGAAGTGAAGGCCATCTTCAGAAAACAGCTGGAAGTGTTTGTGAAGAAGAATGTGGATTTCCTGATTGCCGAGGTGATTCTTATTTGTTTAGGTCTTATAAAAGTGCACAAATCATTAGTGGATTTATTAAACCCTAACTTTGCTCTTTCTGTGACTGCAGTACTTTGAGCATGTTGAGGAGGCAGAATGGGCTGTACAGGTGCTGAAGACCAGTGGAAAGCCTGTAGCTGCCTCCCTGTGCATTGGACCAGAGGGAGACATGCATGGTGTTTCACCTGGAGAGTGTGCTGTCAGGCTGGTGAAAGCTGGTATGCAGCTAACTTATAGTCACGTGTTTTACTTTTCCTTTGTGTCAGAAAGAAATCATTAATTTCCCCCTGTTTTACAGGTGCCCAGATTGTGGGAGTCAACTGCCACTTTGACCCTATGACCTGTGTGGAAACTGTCAAGCTGATGAAGGAGGGAGTGGAGAAGGCTGGACTGAAGGCTCACTATATGGTACAGCCCCTGGCATTCAACACTCCTGACTGCAACTGCCAGGGATTCATTGATCTGCCAGAGTTCCCCTTCGGTAAGATATTTTATGTGTATTTAAAGAAGAAAAATACTAGTTATCTTGCAGTGAGCATCTTTCCATATCTTCTTTTTCCCTCTGCTCTAAGCTCTGGAGCCCAGGATCCTAACCCGCTGGGACATGCATAAGTATGCCAGAGAGGCATACAAGGCTGGAATCCGATTCATTGGTGGCTGCTGTGGTTTCGAGGCCTATCACACCAGGGCTGTGGCAGAGGAGCTTGCCTCTGAGAGAGGGATATTGCCCAGTGGGTCAGAGAAGCATGGACTGTGGGGTTCTGCTTTGGAGATGCACACTAAACCTTGGGTCAGAGCTAGGTAAAGCTTTTTTAAAAACTACTGAAATGCATACCACTTTAAAAATAAAATTCTTCACTGTCTGTCTCCTTAACTGTATCTTTATCTCTGCTAGGTCTCGCCGTGATTACTGGGAGAACATCATGCCCGCGTCTGGTCGTCCTAAATGCCCGTCCTTGTCTTCACCAGAAGGCTGGGGTGTGACGAAGGGCCACACTGACCTGATGCAGCACAAAGAAGCTACTACAACCCAGGAAATGAAGCATGTGCTGGAAATGCAGAAGAAGGCCAAGTCCTCTGCATGAGAATGAGATTATGAAAAAAAAAAATTAATGTAACCCTCCTTCCAGTCAGTCAACAAGAGGGGGACAAGGAGGGATGAGTGAAGTCTTTCCCAGTTCAGTTTGGAGATTAAAAAAAAGCACTTGTAACAGCAAAGCCCCAGTTTTGGAGTGTTAAAATGAAACCCCCAAAACAATAAACCTGAGTTTGTTACTTAATTTTACTTCTGTGTCGTTTGTGTGGAATAAGTGCTCTGACTTCTGCAGCAAACAAACCACTCCAAAATGCACGTTACAAATGTCAGACACGCTCTGATTTATGAAGTGACTTAGTCTTTGTTTGCTTTTTTTAATGGCTGCCTGCTATCAAGTTAGACTTATAAAATTGTCTCTCCAGCATTTAAAAAAAAAACTATTAAGTCTTCCAACAAAAAAGCCATGAACCAACAAATCCGGACCAAACTAGTAGCACACAATTACAAGACTCACATTTGGCTAATAGGGGAGGGGAAAAACATTGCAGTTGTGTAACTTTTATCTTGCCAGGCAGACGAGTTTTTACTCGGACCCCTCCCCCTTGTCAGAGAGATTTACCCTGTCCCTCTGGCCCATTCTACTGTCTCTTCAGCATTTCAAGGTTCTGAGCAGTCTGAGGTCCACACAGCTGCAAGATTATGGCACCAGCAAAGAAGGTATGTGTGAACTTTTGTCCATAGGTGGGGTATACTATCAGGAGAGTTCTGCAAAATATGAATGCAGGCAAATATAACTAGCACTTCTGTAGAATACAAACAGAAATAATGTGTAAATTAAGATAAGTTATGTTACTTAAAAACTTACTAGCAATTTAGGCTGAATTAACTTACAAGAATATTTTATGTTGATGTATTTGATATTTTTGTCCAAGATTACCGCTACTATCCCACACTGCAAATTAAATGCGGGTGAATGGGGTGAAGGTTTTTAAGGATAGTTGACGTATTACATATATTTAGGACTGTCCATTAGTACACTGTATTTTGAGGAGATGGCTGCAAGCCTCCTAATGCATCTGCTGCACAACTTACATGTCAATTCACATTTCTCTCACTATTAAAGCTTTGGGCTTGTTACTCAAGACATACTGTGAGACCAATGATTCTTGTGTGGCATGACT
The DNA here is from genome assembly GCA_015106775.1 of Etroplus canarensis. Taxonomy (NCBI): domain Eukaryota; kingdom Metazoa; phylum Chordata; class Actinopteri; order Cichliformes; family Cichlidae; genus Etroplus; species Etroplus canarensis. The sequence continues at coordinate 25,899 of VUQH01050321.1, read as the reverse complement.
AGTGAACATTATTCTCTCATTAATGTCTGGGATTTTTAAAAATTATCTAATTAAAAAAATATTCTTAATTTTTTTAAAAGGAAAGTTTAAAATTATTCACTCATGAATGCATAAAATACACATATATATTTTATGCAGTTTGTCATGATCGGGAAAGAGTGCCGAAAGGACCCAAACTGACAACTGAAAAGACTTTATTTAGCCACTGTGGTATTGCTGCCTTAAATGTAAGAGAAAGTAAGCATCCGACATCCGTTCACTTCAGCTCACTCTTTATTCTCTCACTTCCTCTCCACACCGTAGGTTACATTCCAGTTACTCCCTCTTGTGGTCTCTCTGTGTAAAAGCACGACACAACAGCCACTTACCAAAAAGGGTTACAAAGTCTAAGGGCATAAATCCAAAAGGGAACACACAGGAACAAAACTCTCATGGCTGGAAAAAACACCAAATAATATTGAGGATGCAACACTGAACAGAATGTGGACAGAGACTAAATACACGCAGATTAAGGAGCAAACCAGAAACAGGAGGGAGAGGCACACAGGTGACAATCAAGGGCAGGAAGTAAAATTAAATATAATGCATGAGACAGAACTGGTTTCAAAATAAAACAAAAAACAGAACTGAGAACATGACACAACAGTAAACTTGACAGACAACCAAGCAGGGAAAATACTGGGGAACAGAAAAGCAACATAGAAAGGCTCAAAGAGTATAACTACAAACAGAAATGCAATAATGGAAATAAAACAAGGCAGGACTCAACTAGAATAGAGAAATAAACAAGGGAAGCAAATACATATGATAACTGAGAATGCAAAGCCCTAAAGAGCTCACACACCAAAACCACCAACACAAAACCACCAACACAAAACACAGACCATGACAGTTTTAATATTTTTGCCCTATTTTGTTCCTATTATTAGACTAAAAATAATGTCTAAAGCACACATTTAGGTAGGTGTTTATTCAACTTCTGTTGAGGATTTTGTAAATTATCACACAGTTAATGAGATCACTACTTGTTCTCATTTAAAATAAGATTTAAGAAATGTTGCGATACCAAAACAGTTTTCCTCATCAAACAATCAACTTCCATTGAAAACATTTAATATAAGTTGAGTTTGACAAAAACGCTCAACTTGCTAACTTCACATACAGTGTCCCTTTACATGACCTAGATTTTGACCCTTCCCTTTGATTTTTGCATTAATGATATAACAATTATAAGTTTTTCTTCTCTTGATAAAATGTAAAAAGAATCACTTTTAAATACTATTGTATTATTGCAAATGCTGGAGGATTCTTGTAATGTCCATCTTGGGCATTTTTTGAAGGCACAAACTTTAAAAAAAATAATCTTTTACAGAGGCAAAACATTACAAGGTTTCTGGTGATTCAGTTCATTTCAGTTTCGCTTGTAGAAAGAGACATGTGGTACAAGATGTGAGGAACCACAATTCAAAAAGCACAATGGATTGATAAAACTGTATCAGTTGATGCTGATTTAAAGTTTTCTTGAAATTTAAAAAAAAAAAGATTTTAAAAAATGCTCTTTGACTTCATTGGATCAGCAGTGGCATTTGCAGCTTATCTAATCTAGTCACACTCAATTATATTATTCTAAGTTCACACTGATTTACATCGCAGGGAATTTTGGAGCGGCTTAATGCTGGGGAGGTAGTGATTGGTGATGGAGGCTTTGTGGTTGCCCTGGAGAAGAGAGGCTACGTCAAGGCCGGTCCCTGGACTCCTGAAGCAAGTATACAGCACCCTGAAGCCGGTGAGAGCAAAATGCTTTACCGAAATTAGTATTTTGGTAAATTAGTACTCCATTTCAATGAGGTTTTCATGATCCTTTGCAGGAGTTCTCTGCAAATACTTTACCTTGCATGTCACATTTTAGATGGAGTGTTTTTTGTTTTCAGTGAGACAGCTGCACAGGGAGTTCCTGAGAGCTGGGTCCAATGTTATGCAGACTTTCACCTTCTATGCCAGTGATGACAAACTTGAGAACAGAGGCAACAACCTAAAACTGACTGTAAGTTAAATGGGACATTACAGCAAGTTTCACACTTTTCAAAACAGAAATATTCATTCATTCGTTTTTGAGTTGGGTGTTTGTTTCCTTTGTTTCACCACCACATGGCTTTATCCTGCAGGGAGCTCAGATCAACGAGGCTGCCTGTGATTTGGCCCATGAGGTTGCCAGTGAGGGTGATGCTCTTGTTGCCGGAGGAGTGTCCCAAACTCCATCCTATCTGAGCTGCAAGAGTGAGGCAGACGTGAAGACCATTTTCAGGAAACAGCTGGATGTGTTCATCAAGAAAAATGTGGACTTCCTGATTGTGGAGGTAGATACTGAATATTTTCCCTTTTTAAAATTTTGTGGCATATTCCAGAGGTGTGAAAACTATTTTGTTTTTTTGTTATTTGTTGAGAGAAACAGTTTGAGTGTTAATGCCTTTTTCTTGCAGTACTTTGAGCATGTTGAAGAGGCCGTGTGGGCTGTGGAGGTGCTGAAGGAGACTGGGAAGCCTGTGGCTGCCACTCTGTGTATTGGACCAAAGGGAGACATGCATGGCGTCTCACCTGGAGACTGTGCAGTCAGGCTGGTCAAAGCTGGTGGGTACAGTGACCTTTAATCACTTCGTTTTTTTCTGCCACTGGTCTGTCTCAACCAAGAAAAATATCAACGTGCCCCCTTATTAGCTTAATCAGCAATTAAAACACTAAATTTACCAGTTCAAGACCTTTAATCAGTTAAAGATTACATATTGTATGTATGTATGAGGTGTCATGGTGTACTTCTACATGGCACATATGCCAAGATGATAAGGATGAGTCCCTGAAAAAATAGACTATTAGGCCTACTGTGATTTACCAAACAGAAAAAAATGAACAAGACATCAGTATCCGTGCCACCACAGTGTAACGAGTGGTCTCAGCCCAACCCACCCGATAAACTCTGTCTTGCTCTGCTATGCACATATACTCTTCGGTATAAGTACCAAGAAATTACAGCCCTTGTTTTTTGGAACAGGAAGCGAGTCTTCCTGTATGGAAGTTTACATTCAGTTTTTAATGTTTTCCTAATAACCTAATCTGTCATCATTTGTTGAAAGGGAGTGTATTTAAAGGGAGAGTATTTGTAAGCAATAAAACTGAGATATGACACATGTGCTATTGTCTTACTTCTTCTCAGTTTTTTCCTGGATGAGCCTTTTGGCAAGCAGTTATTTTGTTCAGTCATAGGCATAAAAATGTGTCCCACAAAAAATGTTTTTAAAAATTACATTTGAAGACTTCATAACCACAACTGCAAACCAGAGTTGATTTTGTGACAGTCGTCTCTGTTTATATTGTTGTATGTCATTTTTTCTATAGGTGCCCAGATTGTGGGAGTCAACTGCCATTTTGACCCTATGACCTGCGTGGAAACTGTCAAGCTGATGAAGGAGGGAGTGGAGAAGGCTGGACTGAAGGCTCACTACATGACACAGCCCCTAGCATTCAACACTCCTGACTGCAACTGCCAGGGATTCATCGATCTGCCGGAGTTTCCCTTCGGTAATAAAATACTTCGTTGAACTTTAATTCTGCTATTCTAACAGCTCCACCTGGCAATGCAGTTGGGGCATTCTTTATATACACCTTCTGCTGTTGTACAAACTGCATTATGTTGCAGACAGATCAGCCAGTTAACACATAAGTGCAAATTTTCACCACAAACAACATAACTGTGATTAAATTTATTTATTTTCTTTCTGTCAGCTCTGGAGCCCAGGACTCTGACTCGCTGGGACATGCACAAGTATGCCAGAGAGGCCTATAGTGCTGGCATTCGGTATATTGGTGGCTGCTGTGGTTTTGAGGCCTATCACATCAGGGCTGTGGCAGAGGAGCTTGCTCCTGAGAGAGGCTTCCTCCCAGCAGCATCAGAGAAACATGGTCTCTGGGGTACTGGTCTGGAGTTGCACACCAAGCCTTGGGTCAGAGCCAGGTCAGAACAGAAGCAGCTGTCAACCTGCCACCAAATACCATAAAAACACATTGTTAAATGTGAGATACTGGGTCTCTCAATAAGCACTAATTAAAATTAGTATTGTTATTTTTTTGTTTTCTTTTAGAGCCCGCCGTGAGTATTGGGAGAACCTGAAGCCAGCCTCCGGTCGTCCTTATTGTCCCACCATGTCTGTCCCTGATTGCTGGGGTATTACCAGAGGCCACGCTGATCTCATGCAGCAGAAAGAGGCCACTTCTAAGGATGAACTCAAACAGCTGTTTGACAAATCAAAGACCCAGTGAGCCAGTCAGTCTGTTTCAGACCCAGCAGCAGACATGAGTCAAACAGCTATGATCCAGCGATACTGGTGCACAGTGGTATACACAATCAGCGTACAGTACTTCACCTAACAAGTTATCTTGACATCAGCACTGCTCTGATTGTAAAACTAAGACTACAATGTCGTAAGTTGGGGGTTGGCCTATGCTGAGATTGTTATCATTTTAGTTTCCTTGACCCTGGACCAGTTTTTTCAATAAAATAACAACTAATAAAATATAAATAAATGATTTGATTGCAGTTTCTTTCTATGGGTATGTGGGTGGAGGATTCAAGTTATATTCAGTCTCTGCTCCACGAGCTCAAACTCATTCACCACTGGAAAGAAAATGTATGCATACACAAACATATTGCAAAATAGAATATATATATATGTCGTAATATAGCAATGCTTTCATGCCAGAAATGGTATTGAATGACAAAGATATTCATAAGATTTGTAGGAGTGGTGAGTATGATTTACATTATCCATAGCTTACTCTTGTGTTGAGAAAAGACACTGGACCCTTGGATTAACTGTAGGCCTGTTACTCCAAGCAAAGTTAATGTTTACCAACATAACACCTAAATATATCTCTCCAGTGTGCCAAATAAGATTTCAGAACAAGCCACACTGTGTTCCAAGTATAGGACACTGCCTTTATCGCTAGTCATTAAACATTATCCTACAAGGCTTCAGAGAACTGCAATAAAGAAATTCAAAAATCGTGCTGTTCTCACATGACCTATTACCTTCAGTTAAAAAAAAAAAAAAAGATTTTAAAAAAGAACACCCTAGATTCAACGGCTTGTAGAACCACCTTAAGTGCTTGCTTTCTGAATGATTTTATCAGTCTCTCACATCATTGTGGAGGAATTTTGGCTCACTCAATTTTGCCTCAGTTTATTGAGGTTTGCAGCATTAATGTACAATGTCTATAAAAAGTATTCATCCACCTGCACGCAAAGCTCTCTTAAGATCCCACAACAGCATCATGTTGCCTGACTTTGACAGGGCCATTGCAAAAATGTGATTCTTTTCTTTTGCAGCCATCCTGCTGCAGATTTGCTTCTGTGCTTTTCACCATTTCCCTGTTGGATAACCCAATTTCAGCCAAGCCTTAACTGTTTGGCAGATGGCTTCACATTTGACCCTAAAATACTTTGGTATACAAAGGAGTTCATGGTGGTTGCCCTGGCCTGTAGCTGGAAACAAGTTCAAATCATCACCCCTCCACCACTGTGCTTGACAGTTGGTGTGAGGTGTTTGTGCTCATACGCTGTGTTTGGTTTTTGCCAAACATTACGGCTAAACATCTCCATCTCCATATTTGTCTTGTCTGTCCAAAGGACACTGTTCCAGAAGACTTGTGGTTTGCTCAGATACAACTTTGCAAACCTAAGCCCTGCTGCCATTTTAGACAGAAGAGGCTTTCTCCTAGTACCCCCTCCAAACAAGCCATACTTGTAAAGCCTTTTTCTAACAGTGCTGTCATGACCTCTAACATTCAGCATGCTAACTGAGACCCGTACAGTCAAAGATGTAGCTCTGGGGCTTTGCGTAATTTCTCTGCAAGGTGTGATCTCAGGGTGAATTTGATGGGAAGGTTGTGGCATTGTGTTAACATCTAAATGCTCGAGAGCAGCAAACTGCCAAAACTTCTGTTTTTTGTGGTCACAGTGGCTGGAGATCAATTAATCACGTGCATTTGATTAGCAGCACTTGCATGCTACTTGCGTTCTCAGTTCTTGCGGAAGCAGTAAGGGTGTGCTTAGTTTTTCACAAGACTGCATAGAGTCCTGTGAACACTTTTTTTTCCAAATTAGTCAAGCTGATGATACTTTATAAGAAGGTACTTGTACATAGTTAAATAAAACTAAACTAAAAACTAAAACTAGATGAAAAAGATTTATAGTTAATTGAAATAAAAATAAAAACTAGACTTTTGATAAAATAGATAGATAGATAGATAGATAGATAGATAGATATTATGCACTCACAAAACTAACTAAAATAAAATAAGTAGCATACATGAAATGTCCCTCACCTGTAGCATAGTGGTTTGCGCATTTGCCTTATAAGCAAAAGGTCCCTGGTTCATTTCCAAGCTCTTCTCACCATAGAGGGTTGTGTCAGGAAAGGCATCTGGTGTAAAACCTCTGCCAAATTACCAATGGGGATTAATTTGCTGTGGTGACCCCTTGGGGAGAAGCAGCTGAAGGTACATACTGTTTGTAATGTAATTTCTAATCTGAACATCTTAAATCTTCCCCTGACTAAAGCCATGCATATTATAATAATCAACAAAATAAAACTAAACATTTTCAAATAATGAAAACTAACCTGAAAAGGGTAATCCTCATGCTGTGGAAACTAACTGAAACTGAACTGACATAAAATTAAAAACGAATAGTGGTTTGCGCATTCGCCTTACAAGCGAATAGTCCCTGTTTCGATCCCAGGTGGGGACACAAGCCCCTCTTACCATAAAGGGTTGCGTCAGGAAGGGCATCCAGTGTAAAACCTCTGCCAAATTACTGATGTGGATTAATCTGCTGTGGCAACCCCTTGGTGGAGAATACAAAGGAGCAGCCTAAAGTAATTTTTTAATAAGAAAAAACTAATAACTCTAATATGTCTTACCATAGTGTAGTGATTTACACATCTGCCTTACAAGTGAAAGGTCCCTAGTTCAGTTTCAGGTAGGGACACAAACCCATGAAGGGTTGCGTCAGGAAGGGCATCCGGCGTAAAAAACCTCTGCCAAATGATTCCTTTGGGAAAATACAAGGAAGCAGCCGAAAGTACATTTTCATATACTACAGTAAGTGCAATACAGAATGAGAGGAAAAACTTGAGTCCTGCTGGTGACGCATCTTCATAAATAAAAGATCTCTGCCACTTTTCCTGTTTATCATTGGACGAGCTGTGCCCACGTGGCCAGCTTATCCATTTTTTTTCAAGGAAGCGTGAATTAAAGCGATATTTTTGGCTTTGCCTAGTGCAGGGAATCGCATTGTATTGACATCCCCCCTATGATGTAGTCGAGTTTATTGCTTTATGAGACGCAAAGGGATTCTGAGCCTTTCAGAAGAGATTTTTTTACGTTATAGCGGCTTGAAGCTTTTAGTCGTGTTGTTTGGTGACAGGAGGAGGCTAACAGAAGGCTGTAATATGGCCTGAATATGTAACCTAACAGAACAGCTGCTGACCGCACATTCACCGGCAGACAGAGGGCTAAACACAGAGCTAAGGTAGGGTGTAGCTGCGAAACTATGTGTTTTATTCCTAATGTACACCTTCCACTCTAAATGCATACTAAAGGCTAGACACTCATCCGTTACTATTCACTTAGACTGCCTGTCACATTACCCCCTGCAGCACTGTTAGAATATCACCTCTCCGTGCGATCGGGCTTCTCTGTTTATGGTGACTGTAGCGCCATCAGGTGGCGTTTTTGGTTATTTCCACAGCTTCAAACCGGAACTAAACCCGAGAGGTCGTCATGGGGAGCAAAGTCAGCTCCAAAATGGCAGCTCCCACCGCTCGAGTTATTCAGGTAACTTTAACTCCTCATATCTGAATTCCTGCAGACGTCTTTGTTTTGTGTTCCGAAACAAAGTTTGTAAAGTAAAACGCTGCTTTTCGTTCTTCTAAATCGTTAATGGTTTCCATCAGTGCGGCCCTCTGGGCCCGGTGTACCCTTGTTAATGTCCTTGTTAGTAACACATGAATATGGTGAATGTTGGGACGCTGCGAAGGCTGCTTTTTACTCACCAAAACGAATTTCACTGATTGAAAATGTAACTTTTGGCTGACAGCAGAAGGCAGCAGTTTGCCAGGAAAAAGCTGTGCGTATGAAACACACAGGGTTCACAGTTTGTCCTTATTTCTGGCTTGAAGACATTAAAGACGAAGAAGAAGATATACTTTTATCCCGTAATGGGGAAATTAACCAGAGATTGCGATTACCAAAGATATTTTATCTGAAAGGCTCGCATGGTTGTGCCACAATAACCCAGCAAAGTAGTGAGCGCCTGTGTCTGCAGTGCATATTTTGCAAATACATTAATCTTGATCGTGTTTCACTAAGTTTAGGAAGTGATTGGTCTGAAATGTCAGAGAAAAGCTTGGAGAACTTCCCAAAACGCAGAGCCACCCCTCATTTCTTTATATTTTGCTGGGAAAATGGGAAATGTTCATCTTCTTTCAGCTGCTCCCATTAGTGGAGGTGGAGTTTTTCCTTTTGATAAGAAATGGCACCATATAATGAAAACACTGGTATGGTCCTCTTCTCTCTGGTGCATACCTCCACTTCCCCAGGTTCTCTTCTACTAGTCCGTACTCTCATTACAGATTGCAATGTAATCTGTGAGCATCATAGTCCACTGAGACTCCTGCCTGACCTCATCTGTCAACCTGTCCATCATTATTGCAAACAAGAAGGGACTCAGAGCTGATCCCTTATATAAGGAAAATTGGAAATAGCTGCAACAATTTATTGAAATATGTGCAATATGGTACATAAGGCAAAAACAGTCTGTGCAATACAGGGATATTTTCGGGCTTACTGAAGGACATTGTTGGCTGCCTTTTGTCCCATGCTCTGTCAATACGATCCAACACTACTTCAATAAGTTTGAAATCAGGGCTCTCAGGGGGCCAGTCCATGACTGATTAGGGCCGGGTGATTAAATGATAGCAATAATTATTGCCAAATAACTTTTGCATGATAGAAATATAAGACACAGTCAATATAATATCAGTAGAAATCATGGCTTCCATGTTTTCACAGACAACATGAAAGCCAATCATAATGAGAACATAATGAGCTAGTTAACACTGGCTTTCAGGCATAAAAAGGATACCTAACACAAGGGATGAACCAGTGTTGTGTCAACACATAACACTCAACTTAGCAAAGAACCAATTTTAAATTGTATCTTTAGGCATTTTGTTCCTAGCAGCCTGTGACAAAAACACAGAATTTGTCCCCATTGATTTAGATAAATATACCAAAAAAACAATGCCAAAGATAACACTGTGCAGCAGGCATAAAATATTATTTTTGATTCCCAAAGACCCAAAGATTAGTTGAAAATTTGTCATATCTCAGCATGGTGTGCAGTGTCCTTAAATATGCAAAAAAACTGGACAACAGGAGGACAAAAGAAGAAAACTATCTACAGCAGAGAAACAATATTTGTCCTGTAAGTCATGTCCTTAAAAATAGGAAAAAATCCAGCAAAGACCTAACACAGCACCAAACAAATGCATCAGACCTCTCAGTTGATCCATCAGCTGTTTGCAGAAGCCTCATCATAAATGGTATCAGTGGCAGTGGTGCCTGTAAAAAAAGCCATTCTTAAGGAAGGGAACCAGGGAGAAAATGCTGAGGTATACCAAATTACACAAGAACTGGACTAAAAATCAGTGGCAACAGGCCTTATGGAGTGATGAATACAACTTGCCCAGACCTCAACATTATTATTGTGTGGGATCACCTTGGCAGAGAACAGAATAACAGGCAGCCAATGTCCAAAGAAGAGCTTCGGAATGTCCTTCAAGAAGCCTGAAGAACAGTAGCCACAATGGATGAATCTACATCTGTAATCTGGCTTAGTTTTTATGCCGGATGCTTTTCCGGATGCAACTGTTTAAATAAATTGCAAGAAAGTTTGCCTTAAAAAAGAGTGAGCATACCAAATATTGACTTTAAAGCTTGTTAGAATTGTACACACTCTGTTTTTGCCTTACATACTGTATTCCCATCTATGTTTGCACATGTTTAATAAATCAGTGCGCCCATTTTCCATTTCCCTTGCAAAATATAAAGAAATAAAAGGTGGCTCAAGACTTTTGCATAGTGTTGTATATGTTTAGACAATGACAATGCTTTGGTTGTTTGCTTTAGCTGTTTCCTATAGCAGATTTACTTTATAGTTGCATAAAACTGACTCAGAGTGTGGACTGGCAGCTTTAATTTGGGGGAATTCACATCCAAATTGAAGGAAGAGTTTAGAATTAGAACTTTTTCATATGTAGCATCCACTTATTTAAGAGACCAAAAGAAATTAGACACGTGACTGTTTCATGGACAAGTGTTGGCTAGTCTTTCCTTATTTCTTTATAAATTAAGCTGGTCTGGAGTTGATTCCAAGCATGGCATTTGTATTTGAAAGTTGTTGCTGTAAATCCTCAGTGCAAGTGAAACAGGCCATCCTTAGGCTGAAAAAACAAAACACAGTGACTTGACCAAATAATAATTAGCTCATCTGGTCAAAGAACCAATGAACTAATACAATCATGAGGTGGTGGTCATCTGTCTTGTCTGTCCACAATTCACAAAAATTGTTACTCCTATTGGTCAGATTTTACTAAAATTTGCACAGACTGATCACCTAATGACTTTTCATCTGAACTGTGCTCAAGGTTACATTTGTCAGTTTAGAGGCATTTCTCCATTTTCACAAGAATTGTTACACCTAAAGTAGGTCTATATTGTAATGTTCATAAAATGAGCGTTTACATGTGCCCCTCTGCCATCTGTACACAAATGCCGTCATTAGATTTATTTAATGGCAAAATAATGTTTTCAACTAGGTTGGGGCTGGTCAAGAATTGGGGCCGTTGTCCTGGATATGACTCTTTATGAGCCTCCTGGACTTCTCAGAGGATTTTAATTCTTATTAGTTTGTGCAATACAGCCAACCAATGACAAGAAAATATAACACTTTCTTTCTGTACGTTTCACATTATAAAAACCTGTGCATTGTGATGTATTGTTAGCTGGATGAGGTACTACATTACTGCCGTTCCATTTTTGGTGTATTTTGAGAAAAAATAACATGCTGGTGAGATTGGCAACACCAGAAAGCCTTAATTTCTATAGAAGACAGCAGTGGTGCAATGCAGTGGTGGTAAAGAAAGACTTCTTCACAAGATCCAGCCGAGTGCATAACAGTTTCCGTAAGCTAGGCATATTATTATCCAAGTTGGCATTAAAGAGAAGACTTCACCAGAGCACATAAAGAGAGTTCACTACAATGTCCAAATCATTTATCACTGTCGAACATAGAAAGCGCAGACTAGACTAAAAAGAAACAAAACTTGGTATGGGTCAGAAACATATAATATCACCTGTAAAACATGGGTACTGTGAATCATGCATAGCTTTTGATGGGAAAACTTAAGAGTGCTATAAGAGTGAATGACAAAAGACCAAAACAGCCACGTTAATTCTGAAGTGTATAAGGCTGTGCTCAGCTTCAGCCAAATACCACAAAGTTGACTGGACAGCGCTTCACAGTACAGATTAGCAGTTAACACAACAAGCTGCTAAATAAACTGAGGCATCAATGAAGGTATAAAAGGTGAATATTCAGTTATGACCAAGTAGTCACCTGATCTCAACCCAGTCGAGCTGCATTTGACTTGCTGAAACCAAAACCAAAGATAGACAAACCAACAAACACAAACCTTTTGACAACAGCTGGAGGAAACTCATTCTTTGGTGATATCCATAATTCCAGACTTTTAGCAGTCATTGCCTGTGAAGGATTCAAAACAAAGTATTAAAAATAAGCATTTTATTTATTAATATGCAAATATGACCAATAAAATCTGAAACCCTGAACATAGGGTTTGTGCGAGAGAGGTTGCATTTCCTAAATGTCTTATATATTTTGCCCAACTCCTTAAATTAAATCTTAAAATTCACACTTGAATTTGTTTCATTTTAATGATATTGTAGTGTCTTACGGAGACAAAATTATAAAAATTGTGTCCACATTAGGGCTGCAACCATTCATCAAGTACCTTGAATAATTTGACTACAAAATGCTGAACTGTGGACTCACCTTGTGCCTGTGCATTAAGCCTGTAAACATACTTAGACACGTCGATCCGTGAATAGAAGTCCTCAGCACTACCTGGTCATGTCACCACTCATTAGAAAGCTCTCATTGTAGGCTTGCAAGAGTTTTGAAATTTTTCTGGGCAGACACTTCACTATAACAAGTAGAGAGCACAAAATCACATTTTAATGGGAGATGCAGTCCATGGTGTTTTACTCAAACCTTCTGAATGATCACCATTTGATTTCCCCAATCACCGCTCTGAGTGCAGCGGTACACATGGGTCTTGTGTTTCCATTCATCTGGACAGCACATGTGAGTACATGTGAACACTTTGGATTAGATCTCTCATTAAAATGTTATTTGACGTGTTTTCAGACATAAAGATGCAAAAATACATTTTCCTTTTGCGTGGTGTTTTGTGTTCTCTGCTTGTTATAGTGGTGGACGCCCAAAAAAACTCAATCCCACGGCGAGAGCCATTTATTTTTATTGATCGGTGTGTGCCTGTTTAGCGCTAAGTGACGCATAGCGCAGTGCTGCAAAATGAGCCCACAGTTAAGCAGTTTGTAGTCAAAATGTTCAAGTTACTTGTTGAATCTCTGAGACCCTAGTCCAAAGAGGATCAAACTGCATTTCACACATCTGGTCTTTCAATCAGAAGTGTTAAAATACTGTCAGAAGTCATAGATCATACCAGAATTAAATACAAACCTAAGTCATAACCTACAGGGGTGTTAATCTCATTTTGTCCACATTTTCTAAAGCCATCCAGTGGGCCGGTTGGCCCCTTTGGCAGTCTGCTTCTGACCTGTGGGCCTTGTGTTTGAAACCTGTGGTTTTGACAGTCTGCTTACCACATGTGGGAAGCACATGAATACTGTTAATTTCTTGTCATGTCAGTAAGCCTACCCTTTAATGGACTGCTATCTTATTTTGTGTGTTTTCTCAGGCTGTACGGCCTCATGCTCCTCTGATCAAATTCCCCAACAGACAAGGCATACCAAGACCTAATGGTGAGTCTTCTTTGTGCTTAACTGAATGAATTTGTTAATTTAGGCTCAGCTTTTTCAGTAATGTAGGTTAAAAAATCCTTGTTTTGTCTTCTTTATTTGATTTCTTTTCATCTTCTAGTCCAAGAGGCATTGAACACATTAGCACTTAACCTTCCACAACACAACTCTGCCACTTCAACTGCAGCATCATCTGCGTCGTCATCAAGACCCCATGTACCTTTAGCTCCGGTCCCAGGCACGCCAGACACCCTGGCCTCTGTTCAGCTACTGCCTGCGAGGTACCGCAGGAGATCGTTAACAGTAGATGAGATGGAATACATTCAGGTGAGGAAACTTGCCATCTAAACTTTGCCCAGAGCACTTGGCACAACCACTTGGGACTTTAAAGTAACTAGGGTGGGATGTGTTGACAAAAAGCAGGAAAATGTTAAGAAAACATGATTACTTTGGCATTTTTTTTAAAGATTTTTAAGCCCTCTTTCCCTATGAGGAGCATAGACCAGCACACTTAACTCTGGGTGATCTATACTCCTTCGCCAGGAAGGTGCTTTCATGACCAAGTTTATTTCCTTTTAGTTTGCTGTCACTGACTCTGTTAAGTTATATTTTTCTGATCTAGAGGTGTTAGCCCTGCTGCAAACCCTAAGCCTTGGGGAGCTGTTGGTCCAAATCCAGTTTAACTGGCCTCTGGCCCTTTGATCTGTCCAGCATGGGTGACCCTACCGGGAGCTTATGCTCCCGCTGGTATGGATCCCTGGGTCAGGGAAGCACAAATGCCAGCACACCATGAGATAGACCCAGTGGTGGTCTTTAGTATTTACTTGGATACAATTATATACCCCCAGTATTTGACTTCAGATTAAACTTCAGTCATAGCTCTAGGCTTCAGTGTTATACATTATACTAACTGTATGTACTGTAGGTGTAGATAGGGTGATGTTTCAGTGTGTTCCAAAACTCAAATTTGACATCACTTAATTGTAAACCTGGGAAAGCGTATGACAAAAAACTGAGAATGTAAACTTAAACAAATGTGGGATATTCAATTTAATTCTATTTTTTTATTGGTAAATAGATTTGTTTTCTATTTTCTTTTTTTGGCTACAGCGTGGTGGACCAGAGTGACATGAAGCATCCCCATCATAGCAACCAAAGTCCTTATTTGTTGGAGATCAGTATGTCTTTAATCCTGTCCCTCAGCACAAGAGAACCGAATGCCACATATAGAATAAAGTATTACATGAATCCTGTTAAAATGTACATATGTTTATTGTTTGTTAAATGTATTTTAATTTCATACCAACGGGTATCTTCATTGTAATACACACTGAAAAGCCACTCTAGCTTCTTGCTTTTTTTCTCTTTATTCTTCTGGTAGTGCATATTTTTCTCACAGATTTGAATTGATAAATTTAAGTTTTAAAATTTTGTCATCTAATTTGTGTAGTTTTACCTGCAATACCATCATATTATATGCAAACAGGAGGCTCTGGTATGTGCTCACTGCATTTAAACATGTTGGTGAGATGGTGGATGTAACAATATGGCATGAAATTAGGTAGAATTCATGTGAAGTGCTGGATTTAAATGATTAAAATATTGTATTTTGGCTGCTGTATTCTCATCATGCTTGAGGTCAACATGCAGACCCAAAGCAAACAGAAGACAGAAATTTGTAATAACAGCAATCACCATCCTCAGAGATATTTAAGGTATTTATTGTTACCATTGCTGGCATGCTCTATATGGTAAACATTAACAACATTGAAATTTCACAACAGTGCAGTATGACTTGCCATCATTATTGCATTACTGGCTTTCTAACTAGGAGTTCCAGTAAGCTGTTTACTTAGATGACTACTGACACAAGTAGAAGAGATGTGACAGAAAGGCCAAAAGTGAATAAACACTTCACCTGTCTGCTTGGCAGATTGTCAGCTTAGTCTCCACCAGAGCTGAGAAAAGCTCACTCTTTTTCTCATCTCCCCTTGTCATGAATTAATCAAGTAGAAGTGACATCTAGGCACACACACTTCAAGATAATTCAGCATTAGTAAGTACATGTCTGCCGTTTGGCAAAAAAAAAATAGCTTTTAAACACATGAATTCAGAACAATTCATGGCTTTACAAAAATACTTCTGGATGTTTGGAACTCAATATCAAACAAATGTTCTTTATGAACAAGGAATTGCAGTATATTCATATTATTAAAAACACTTAAGCTACGAGAAACTGCCAAGTCACAAATGGGCACGACACTAGAAGAAACACTGAGGTATGCACTGGATTACTCTGATTATGGAGAATAGCTGTCCTAAATCAGTCTTGGTTACTACATAAACAGCGCCTTGTTATTTATTAATATTTGATCATTGTAGATTTGAACTTTATTTTTTTGCCAACAAAAGACTCAACATTGCACTTGGAAATGTAGTAGAAGCAATCTGTGCTGTATTGGAGGCAAAGGACTATTCAGTTGCTCTGTTCATCCAGTTCCTCAAAAGCCGGTAAGAAATCAGCGATGGTGTCCACCACGTAGTCAGGCACCAAACTGTGGTTGGTGGTTAGGTCACTATTCCTGTACTCCTGGGCCTCCTCAATCTGAGACACACCGGTGAGAGTGAGCATGGTGTCCAGGCCACAGTTGGACCCGAACAACATGTCTGTCTCGAGGCGGTCTCCAACCATCAAGCACTGGGCAGGATCCACCCCCCTGAACTGACTGGAGATGCATTCGAACATGAAGCGGCTGGGCTTTCCGATCACAGTGGCCTTGCGTCCTGAGGCCACCTCCAAGGCTGCTGTGAGGGAGCCAGAACCTGCCAGGGGGTAAAGTACAACATTAGATTTACAGTGAATCTGATAAAACTGCATCTCCACAGACCAGTCAGCTTCTTCCATTTACAGATAGAAGAAAAGTATAAGTCTTTGGAATTACCACAGTTCTGTGGTGGTTACTAAATGTCTTTCAATCTTTAGATAAATCACAGTTAACAAGTTGTAAACATTTCTGCAGGGCAGATTTGGCTGAAAGTGGGTGTCAGCTACCCTACTGCATATGACGCAAGATGAAGTCTGTTGTGACACTGGGTTTCAGCTTGTTAATCACACGCAATATACTACATTAGTATTTCATTTATTAATCTGAAATGTATTTTCCAAAGAGCCACTTGAATTCATTCCTTCCCGTGTATCTGGGGGGAAAAAGTCACACTTGGTTTTTGTAACCTCATCCGGTTTACTAAATGACCAAAACTGGCTACTGCCCCACAATCTCACACTTCCCAGGCCCATGAAAGAAACTGGTTCCCTTAGTGCCAGCATATTTACATTAATTAGTTTGAGTCCCCATCTGTATGGCAGTCAGCTCCTGTTTTTCACTTTATCTTTTAAATATTTCAGAATAAAGGGAAGGAGAACTGATGACATGCGGCTGATTTAAACTGGGGTCTTAAAACTCTCTGGAACATCCCATTATCACCAATCCCAAAGCTCTGCAGAACAGTTTTAACACATTCAAAGGATCAGTTTGATGAAGTGATACAAGCCTGATCCCAGGTGATACTTTTTGTTCATTGTCTCAGGTTCTGGAATACATATACTGTCTGAAACTGCCATGTGTGCAGTAGTGAGCTATAGAGTGATGCAGTAAACAGTGCACAGAGTGCGAAAAATGGACCTCAGAAGGGACCCCTATGGAGCCATGCATGAGCCATGTTCAAAGGTGCAGCAGAAATGCAACTAACTGTAAAGCTCTGTAAACCTATAATCAATAGAAATCTGCTTAGGTATGTAATTTGCACTGTCTGAATTTAAAAAGATAAGGCTTAGAGCTCCCTGACCTCTTGGGGCGCCTTTAAGCCCTTTTTAGTCATCTCTTCATATATGGCAGCAAACAAATGTCCATAACCACGGTGGAAATGAGCAATACTGCGTGGAATTAAAAGCCCAGTAAACTGCGCATCACCACCACCATACCTGGCAGTATCCTTCCACCTGACAGAGGGTGCCAGGGGTCGTTGTCGGTGGCGAGGAACAGACAGCCCGGATCCTTCAGGTAACACGAGGCTTTGGCCAGTTTGAGAAAAGTCAGTTTGTCGTCATGTCCCACTAGCACCGCCTTGACGTCCGGAGCCAGGGCGCAGTCGTAGATGGTGGCGTCCGGGTCGTCCGAATCCTCCACGCAGGGGACGCCCGCCTCCTGCAGCTCCCTGCGCAGTCCGTCGCAGCCGATGACGAACACCTGGCCGGGGACCTTGACGACGTCCCTCAGGTAGAGAGCCGAGCAGTAAGACGAGCTGAAGATCTGCTCCAGCATGACGTCGGTGAAGCCCAGCCGGTAGAACTTGTGCACATAATTCTCCCGCGGCCTGGTGCAGTTGTTGGTGACGAACACTACGTTTTTGCCGCGCCGGATCAGCGAGCTCACCACCTTCGCGGCGCCCGTTATCGCGTTCTCTCCGTGCCATATGACCCCGTCGCAGTCGAAGAGGAAGAAGTCCTTCGCCTCAAGCAGATTTCTGATCTGAGGTCCTCGAATTTTCTGGCAGCCTTTGAACCCAAAGGCGCCTGCCATTCTGGCTTTTTCCTCGGTTTCTTCCGTCTTTCACCTTCTAGTGACCCCCCATGTCAAAGGCCGGTGCATAATGTGGTGAAGACAGCGAACTAAATGATATAAAAACAAATCAATGTCGGGGAATCACATTGCAGAATCCTTGGTGCGGTTACATACACGGACAGCGGGCTGGGAAAACATTGACGTTCAGCCACGCCCACATTTTCAAGACTGACCAATCATACTGTAGCAATTTAGCCAATAAGGCTTGTGTATTTTAGGAATAACAGCTTCTAAAAATTAAATTGCGCCCTCCTGGCTACTGACGGACAAAATTTAATATAATATTATAGTTTTAAAAAGACCTACATAAACCTGAAAACCAATGAATAAATAAGTCAGGATCAGAATACTTCATTAATACCAGGGGGGAAATTGCTTACACACATATGGAATTATGTAGTGAAGAAAAAATTGTGAAATAACTCAATGTTTATATTTTAGATTCTTCAAAATAGCCACTCTTTGCTTTGATTACTGCTTTGCACACTCTTGGCATTCTCTCCATGAGCTTAGTGTATATGTGTGTGTGTGTGTATATATATATAGAGAGAGAGAGAGAGACTACTACTTGGTGTTTCATTTGTATACACAGTATATATTACATTGATGGATTAATATTATTGAGGCAATTATGTGCCAAAAATGTTTTTAATCTTACAGTCAGTTCAGACAGAGCTGACTGTAATTCATTCATGTACTGCTGGGTATTTATATATAAAACGGCACTACCTTTCATAAGGGAAGTATATTTTTGTATTTAAAATCTGTAACATAACAAATGAAAATTTCTGAGTAGTAGCATAAGAACTTAGTGGAGAATTAAGTACTCAGATACTCATGAACAGGAGCCTATTCCCCCAATCCCCCAAAATATGACTGGACTCCCTGGTGCCCCCCTCCCAATCAATGCCATTGGATTAGAGCACTGCTAATCTTGCTCACTGCCAGTTGATGAGAGAATGGATAGGACCAGCAGGACTGTAGCTTACTATATTTTCTCCAGTATGTTCCTTAAGTACAGGTTAAACGTACATGCACATCTTTTTCAATATTACTATGTTTTGGATGCATCTGTTGTATATTTATTGCTCCATGTCTTTTTATTCACTTATTATTTTGCAGATAAATTGCATTATTATATAATATTATAGAATACGCTATCCAGCAATAAATACACAAGTAATTAAAATCATCAACAGCTGCAGTGATCAAATGATATAATTTCTATGATTCTGAAACGTGACAGTTTTGAGTATGTCTACTTTAATTACACAACTCATGCACTATTAAGTAGGATTATTATTATAGACTGGTAAGTATATAGCACTTTTCTATTCTTAACTAAGCACTTACAACACTTTTTACTACTTGCCTCATTCACACAGTGCTTCATTTGTTGCCTTTAAGCACATTTAACAATCATACACACATTCACACTCTGATGAATGCATTAGGAGCAATCTGGGATTTGGCGTCTTGATCAAGGAAGCTTCAGCACTGAACTGCCAACCTTCCAATGGGAGGGCAACCCACTGTACCTCCTGAGCCACAGCTGCCCTTTGTTATTATTTGCTTAAGTAAAAAGTCTAAATACATTTCTTTCCACATTGAACTTTAAACTCCTGTTTCTCATTCTTATTCTGCCTTGTACATTTTTTAAATATATTTTTTGTTCCTGAGGTCCTGACCTGTCATGAATTGACTGCTTTCTCCACATTGCTTTGGTTTGTGTGCAAGGCAGAGTGAGAAACTCGGTGGCACCTGCAACTGCCAGACAAAAAACTACTGAAATGCAACAAAGCAACGAAGAAATGAAGGAATGGACAGCTGAATGGACAGAACAAGGACATAACAAGCTGTCTTAATTGGTTATTCCCTTTCTAGCTTTCTTGGGGGTTAGCAGGGGTCGGGGGTCCTCTAAGGCTTGGTCAGTTCCTAACAGTGGCTGCAGTACCTCCTATAGCCTTGCTGTCTGCTTTTCTATCTTCTTTATGAAGGAGACTCAGTGGAAATCATCAGAGGAGGGGGTGGGGGTCAGAGTTGAAATTTGCAGGTGGAGTTGGTTAAGAGCCAGCGGACCATAATGCTGCTGCCCCACACACACACATGCATATACACTCACATTCATAAAAAAAATATATGAAGGTCAATTCTTGACATATGTACCAACCCAAATAAAAAAAGCAACACACAAAAACGACAATCATTCACTGACCTAAATGCTGCTTGTTGCATGAAAGAAATAACTGCTCTAAGCAAGTGTGTGTGTGTGTGTGTCGGCGTGCATATTGTCAAGCACTCCCACAGCACAGTCAGGTCAGAGCAGCACAGAGGTGTTGGATAATCTGGTGCTGTGGAACAAATGAGATGTTGTGACATATAGCGCTGGGAGGGAAGAGGGCATGACACTCAGCCTTATGGCTGTTACCCTGAAGTAAAAGTGGAAATGCAGAAATTCTACACAAAGTATGAAAAGCAAAGCAGTTACATGAATCAGTTACAAGTGCTGTGGATTTACTGAGCATCAGCAGTTTTGAGGGCAGCAGAAACACATTTGCAAAGGTTCTCATATTAGTACAGTAATTAACAAAGAACTGCTGTATAAAACTGAAATGTCAGTTGATGAGAAAATCCTTAATGATGCTACTGTATTTTTTTATATTTATCTCTGCTATTCTTGTTTCTACAAAAAAAAAACAGCAAAGAACTAAAGGTCCAAGAAGCCCCAGGCAGAGAACAAGCACCAGGTCCAACAGGTACCTCTGGTACCATTTTTGTGACAATGAAGCTGGCTTTAAATGTGTTCCACCTCCACTGTCCAGAATGTGCTCCACCCACTGGATGAGTCGAAGGGTTGGAGGAACAGGATGAGATTTGTGGATCTGGCGGAGAGTCAAAGCTGAAGACTTAAACCTGTAAAAGGAGAAATTATTGGACATTTTAAAGAGAGAGTAGCTACAACTATCTCTTAAATGTTGCATAGTCTTGCACAAGAGTTTGAATTGTGGCAATGAACAGCTCCCTGTTGATGCGTGTTGGGTTTATAATGAGGCCAAGTCCCTTTGTTTGAGCTTTCACCAAATTATCAAACTGGTCTCCAAACAGAGGGATTCCCAACACAGGAACAGCATGGTACACTGCTTGAAGCAAGCTGTTTTGTCCACCATGGGTGATAAAGAGACATGCTTTTTAGTGACCTGGTGTAAACACAGACATAGAGAAAACTTTAAAACTGAGGAAAAGGAAGTAATAATTTTAAGGTAGTCCAGACTCAAAAAACATACATATTAAAATCTGACAAGTTTAGAGTTGAAAGACTTCATTTTTATAAGAGATCAGTGAGGCATGCATAACCATGGGCATATCTGTTACCACATGGTCTATATGAAACAAGGAAGAGCAGAAAAATCAGACCATAAAGGGGTGATCAGCTAATATCTCCATGATTCTGTCATTCTCTGTTGTTGATCTTACTCTTTTTATAATTTCATTAGATAAAATGTATTAACTGAACATTTGAAAGCAAAACTTTCTCCCATTGCTAGACAGCTAGAGAGCAGTCTAGCTGGAAATTGATTGCTTTGCTTTTCTTTCACATAGCCCAAATGTGCCTTTTGACAGAAAGCAATATACTGTGTAGTATAATGTTCCTTTACAGTTGTAGAAAAATGTCATAAAAGTAGAGCATTTTTTACCTAGGAGGTCATTAATAGGCAGCAAGTTAGCTAGCCACAGATTGGGAGGCATGTCCAGGTGTGAAGGCCATCGGTGAGAGTCATACATGCAAGCAAAGCATTGTTGGTTTAGCACAATCTCACAAAATCCCGAGATTAATAGAAAGAGGTTTTTCACGTGTTTGCAAAAATGTAGATTTGTAAAAAAAAACTGAAATTTGGAGTGAATTGGTAAAATGCTTTTACCTCCAGAGCACTCCCTGGGAGATTCTCGAGAAACCAGCCACCAGCTCAACAAGCAGAGAGTCCACAGGGACTGAAGAGACCATTGAGCCCAGACTCACAAATCTGGAGATCCATAATACAAGATCCTAAGAGTTAGATATAGGCAAGGGAGAGTGAAAAGGGAAGAAAAAAGTCAAGAGGAAAGCAAACGTGTAAAAGGTAAGCAGGGGGAACAGTTAATATGAAACCTGAGTCAGATTGATACACTCTGTTTTGGTATGTGGATCAAGAGAAGAGACCTGTTCTAGAGGCTTCTTTGCAGGTTTATTCAGCAAGCCTCCCACCAGTACAGTGGAGGGCATTAGAGGCTGAGGGAACTCCAGTGAAAAGTCAGTGTTGAAAGCCCAGAGTTCAGCTTCCTGATACAACTCATTCATACCACCAGGAGGTAGGCCTGACTCAAGGTGGCACTCTGCTACTTCTTTAAATATTGACCATACAAGTTCTTGGCCTTTGACACAAAACATAAGTTACAATAGGCATTAGTGACATCACATACTGGCTAACTTCAAATAACTCTGATAGAGCACTTTTTTCAATAAGGAAAGTACATGGGTGATATCAAGAAATGACAGAAAAATCTCATTCCTAAGATAGGCTATAGAAGGTAAACACAATGTTGGAGCAATGAAGCCAGGTTTAAACAAGAAAAGACACATTTAAACATTCTCACCACATGCACACAAATTTTAGCAAAAAAATGTCCAGAAAAAATGTATCGATAGTTCTGTCTAGATTGTCTGCAAATGACAATTTTTCTTCAAATTTATATAACAAAAAAAAAAGAGTGACTGTGTGTGAGTAAGGTAGTAATGAGATACTTAGATTGAACAGACCATATAAGATCAAAAAGTGCTTATTTAGAATATTATTATGTCTAAAGTACTGCTGAAAACTAAGTGTGCAGTGAAGATGTATGCTAATAAGCAGCTTTAGCGTAACAACAGTCTTACCAACAGAAGTCAAAGAATAAAAGAGGTTCTTTGCTTGACCCCAGAGGTTCATGTGGTTGGAGAGCTGGGAACTGAAGACTGGAGTGTAGGAGACTGGAATGTAGGAGACTGGGCTGGGGAGAGCAATGGACAGAGGACCATTCAGAGCACCAGGATAGAAAGCTATATAGTGGATGCCTGGAGTGAATAAAGAGTAAAATTCATAAAACTTGAGCCTCTGATTTATTCATAGCTACTGATAGAGTGCCAAGATACTGATACATGACACAATACTGCAGCATTTTAAAATTGAAAGGATGACAATAAGTATGACATACCAAGTTTGTGTGCCAGGATAAAGGAACAGGGGTTAAAAGCATCAAGGATGGCGATGTCATAGTTTTCCTTTTGAAGGAAAGTTACTGTGTCTTTGTCTTCCAACAGCTTGTCACAGTGGAAGGACAGGTGCCTCATGAAGTTCAGAAAGTCATTAAAGTTATCCCTGCGTAAAAGAGAGAGGACAAGATATTTATATTCTATTTTATGATCATGTTAATCCAAGCTTGTTTAGAAGTCTAAAACAAGGACAAAATGGACATAGGTTGTCAAGCTCTTTGAGAGCTCATCAGTAGTTTTTCTCCTAAAATGTGTGTGTTACCTTCCCAGTAAAGACTTTGTTTGCTGCTCCAGGAACCAGTCGTTGTATTCTTTAATGTAGTTTTCTCCAAGGGACCAGGAGCTTCTCTTGTAACTGTCTGCACGAGCTGCATAGGAAAAACCTGCAAGGAATAGAAATGTGCAGTCATTTACATGAAAAAGTGACACATTCTTCCCTAATTTGACCCCGTTTTCTGTACATGTGTATGTACAGCATATCTGTAATAACAGGGTTGTCCACTTGTAAGAGCATACGGATCTCATGGCCATGCTGGTTTAAGTTATGAGAAATTTCATCTAACAACGTGTAGTGGCTTCCTCCTATAAGACAGGAGATGAAAACAATTCCCAAAAGAACCATGCTATCACTGTTTCATATCAATGTATGGTTTAATTAATGCTGTATGAATTTATGTACATCTTAATACAATTTCTTTAACTAAAGATCAATGTATTTTTGTGATCTTTTTTCTTTCTAGAACTGTACAAATGCAAAAATATATCTAATTCGATTAGCAATTAACAAGGGCAATTTAACAGCCACTATTTCACTACTCACCAATCAGACAGACAGTCGGGATCTTGGCAGACTGAAGCACTGGGATAGCCAGAAGAGAAAAAATCCAAAATGCATTCCTCAAGCTGTTAGTACCATATACTGTCAAAATTGTCTTCCTCCAATTTAAAACTGTGATAAAACCCTTCCTACTAAAACAGTTCTTTGTGGAAACGTGAGTGAGACAGCGAGTAATGATCAAAACAAATACACACTCAGTAGGAGAAAATGGATTATCAACAAAAAAATCCAGAAATGTCAAATACTTTGCAAAATTATCCTTTTACGAAGACAGATCCTGAAAGTCTTCTTTTTGTTCTTGTAAGCGTTTGAAGCAAAAGCAAAGATTTCAGTCTGTAGGGTCAAATTGGCAAAGAGAAAGCACCAAACCCTCATGTAATGTACTTAAACTGTATCCAGTATGCGCTGTCTTGCAACAAATGGAAAAAGTCCCACGTTTAGGTGATGATTTATTCTCTAGTATTTGGGAAATTCCAGATGCAAGTCTGTGAAGTCTTGATTCTGGCTGTGATCTGTGTGAGTGGCTTTGTTTTCTCTGACAGGCAGGCACTGAGAAGACCAAGAGTGCTGGACCTGCAGTGATAATGAGGAAGGGATAGCGAGAAAGGGTGGCGGAAAGCAGAGTGAAGGCTTTCCTAGGTGTCTAATTTATCATACTAAGACAAATGAAAACAATAATAGCGGCTTCATTCTCTCAGTGTTTCTTACAAAGGTATACCATAGGTATTGATTGATAGTACTTTATTAATCCCCAATGGGGAAATTCAGGAATACCATATTATACCATATTAAATATAGATATATAAATATATTTTAGAGGTATGTAGATTTTATCCTAAACATGAAACACTTTGCAACTGTGCATTTTGAAAAGTAATTTACATAAAAATTACTCATATTATTTATTATTAGCTTGCAACTATGATGTGTTTTTGTTATTTGGTGTTAAGCAAAAAGTCTAACAAAACCAATTATTTGTTGAACTATTATTTATTTAAACCTCTTTGTTTATAACAAAGGTGGGCAGTTGCTAAACAGAGTAGCTACCATAGTGCACATGTTCTGAATTAACTGTAATTGGGTTCTTGGTGCCGTGGTAGACAGTGACTGGTGAGTCAGGCTTGACATGTACGTTATCCTGGACAATGCACTCATTGTAATCCAGCCTGTGCTTTTCTGTGTCAGAGTTCATTAGGAAAGCAAGTCAGTCAGAAAAACTACTGGACTGTGTCATGGGGAGGTTGAGTTAGTGGGATAACACCCCGCAACAGATGTTATTATTCTCATTCCAAATATCATCCTAAACATTAAACCAGTGTATGAATGCATATCTAATTATTCAAAATAACATAAAATTTCAAAAATTAAAGCAAAGAAAGCATTTAATAAACCAGCCACAGGGGCCCACAAGCCAGTGTACTCCTAGTGCTGGTCCCAAGCCCATGTAAATGGGGAGGGTTGCGTCAGGAAGGGCATCCAGCGTAAAAACTTTGCCAAATCAAATATGCGGATTTGTAAATGATCCGCTGTGGTGACCCCTAACGGGAGCAGCCGAATGACAAAGAAGATAGACAAAACAAAAACACAGTGAGACACAAAGGTCCACACTACTTTATTTAAAAAAACACTGACAGTAAGCATGCTGGGAAATGTAGAATTTAATCAGCTGATTAAAGTCAGGAACCTGGTCAGCAGTTCTCTCACATCTGAGCCTCACTGCCCACTGCACTGACCACGTCTTTAAACTAAAACAAACAGGTGAGGTCAGGACTTTAGGACAGACAGAAGACTCAATTTGTACTAAGGACAGGACGGGATACAGTACAGCAGCAGATTATTTCAAGATTCAAGAGAGCTTTATTGTCATTTCAACCACATACAGCTGATGCAGAACATAGTGAAATGAAATAACGTTTCTCCAGGACCTGGTGCAACATATAAACATATGACAAATG
>VUQH01050319.1:18797-41515 GCA_015106775.1 Etroplus canarensis | reverse complement strand
CTTTGATAAACTCTGGGAACCATATATGAATATTATGACAAATGAAAGCGCTAGATTTTTCTGAAATGATTTGCAAGTGCTGTAAAATGTAGCCCCCATTTTCTTTCTTTCTCCCCCCCTTTTATTTTTTATTAGTTTATATATATATTTTTTTTTAAATTTTTATTTATTTTTTTCTTTCATAATTTGTTAACTAATCCAATTTCATTATGTTTATTCAAATTGAAAAATGATGCAAGGGTATGCAGTTTGTGTGTGTAGTGGGTATATGTATGTAAGTGTATATGTTATGTGTTTGTGAAAAAATTTTGAAAAAGACAATAAACATATTGGCAAAAAAAAAAATGGATTTCAAGTTGTGAATGCCAGCAATACGCTAGCATTTGTTGGTATTACATTCTATATGTTTTAGCAATACGTTTTGTATACATTCATTTAACATCATTGTTCTGCATATGCCAGTGTTTTAGAGGAATCTAGATGCTTGTTAAATTGTCTTGGTGTGACGGGGCCCTAAGCAAAGTCAGACTCAAGTCTAACTTAACTTAAAAAAAGCATTACACCTTTAGATTGAGCAATAGCCTTCTGTTAACATATTGTTCTTCAGCGGCATCAACATTTATAGTATTCCTCTGTATTTACAAAGAACTGTGGATTTAGGAAGTCAGTTATGATATTTAAGGTTAGGGCAGGGGCCTTGGGTCCCCACAAATACAGAAGTATAGGATGTGTGCGCATGCATCCATATGTGTGTAGCTGATATTGCTACAGCTGGAGTCTTGGAGCATTTTACAACCTTCCCTTTATTATTTCCTTATCACACTGCTTAAGGCCTTCCCCCCTCCCATTTCCCCTCTTCTCATTCAACCATTTTCTTTTTAACTCCCTCCCTGCTTTCCTCACTCACTCATATCTTCCCACTCTTTTCCACTTTTTTTGCATTTACTCATTCCTCTCTCTGCCTTTCCTCGCCAGCTGACAGGGCAATAATGCTCAGTTTACACTTTTACATATCAGCATAGCATGAATACATCAGAACATCAGTAATAAGCCTTTTTATACTTTTTCTTAAGCTTAATTGAGGAACTGTTTTAAATGTTTCCATAGCGCTATGCTATTTAACTCAATATAAATGACTTTAATTTGATTAGATTTTAGTTTTATTTGATTCACTTAGATTTTGGTAAATAAAATCTTGCAATTTCCTTCAAGGATGGCACAAGGAAGCTTTGGTAATAAAGCACATTGTGGTGTTAATGGAAACAAATAAAATCTAAATTTAACAAGGAATAATTTAACAGCCATTATGAGCTCAGAACATGTCTTGGCCTTTGGACCCTGGAAATTCATTTCAGATATTTTTTGTGGTGTTTAAACACAGTGAAGAGGCCTAACCCTATCTTCCATCTCTCCACCAGCTTTCTCTTCTCTCCTGCTCTGCCATTACCAAAGTGCCTTGTAAAATACCTTCAACAAATCAGCAATTGCTTAAGTCAGTCACGTAGCAAGCCTGTACCACAACCAATCAACCAGCAAGTCAGTCAATCAGTTTAACAAGCAGTCCATCATTTAGTCAGTTAATCAAACCGTCAGTCAGTCAGTAAGCCTTCTGGCCTGTTTCTCACCTCCTCCCTCACTCTTCCTCTCCCACTGTCCTCCCTGCTGGGCTGTACAGCAGTGCCCCACTGTATCATGGGACCTTTTCAGCAGTACCCCTATGATGTTAGTTTCCAGAAGCTAACATCTATTAACACCTCCTTCCAGTTTCTCTTCTCCCTCCTTCAGATCTAGTTTCCAGCCTCCCTTCGTCTCCTCTGTCTTGCTCACTTTGTGCACCACGGGACCATTTTTTTGCTGTGTCCTTACGATGTAGGTTCAACACTGCTAGCGACCATTACCAATCATTAAAAATGGATAGAATAAGAACGATGCTAGTGGAGCAATGATAGCCTGTGGCTAATGCATTTATTCTCAAACGTACACACACATGCTGAGTTGAAAATGTCTAAACAGAAGTTCACACACAAAAATGCAGGTTATCACTGCAAACACACACAAGATTGTTCAAACTGCCTTCTTATCTACAGCCACATAGTTTATGTTTGCACACAGTACCAAGCCTGTGCTCATTTGCACACACAAACTTCCAGGCGTTATGGAAATACATAGTTTAAATTCCTTCACATGGACACACTCAAAGAAGCAAATACACCCACTCATGCAATCTTGTGTACACAAGCAAACACAAATATACATACATAAACAAATTCAAAACTAACACATTCACTTTCAACTTGCAATACTACATTAATATGACACACAGCTTGTACAGCTTTCGCATGGTTGCACTCAGAAAAGCTGTATACACCAAATGATATCTAAACACAGTGGCACACTCTTTCTTTTAGCTTACGCCTGGACATTTACACAAAAAAGGGCACTCAAGCACAAAGTAATCCCCTCACTGATCCCTCTAAAACACACAGTTCTAACCCTAAGCATTTTTTCTTCAAGGGTAAGACAAACACTTTCACACCTGGACTCTTTATTCTTCAAAAGGTTTCATCCTCTGCAGACTTTTTAAAATGTTCACACAGAGTGATATAGAAGCACTCACATGCTGTGCAAAGCAGTGAACCTGTTAATGTGAGTGACAGCTGCATTAAAACACTGGACTGTTCAGTAAATGAGTGGGGTACACGTAATTTGAGTGAAAATACAAGGAAAGACAGGGAGATGGGATGTGGTTGTCAACAAGAGGGGAACACAGAGACAGAGACACTAATAAACAATCTGAACCCTTTGCCAACCTGGAGAGTAATTATCACTGTGGCTCTATGTATTTCCCTGTGTGTGTGTTTGTGTGTGGGTGTGTGTGTGTATGTGTCTCACTGTCTCTCTCTCTCTCCCTAAAATCACATTAATGGATGAAAGTGGCTTCTGCTGCTGCTGACTCGTCGCTTTGAAATGGAAATGTAACTCATTGGCTCCATATGTAGAAAGCACAGACACACACTCATAAAATACACAACAACCTCACACGCACACACACACGGAGCGTAGGTGTGCTCTAACGGTGTCACACATACACACACACTTTGCCCTTAAACCATGGAACTAAGCAAGAGAAAAACTGAAATAACACTAATGTAACATTAACAGACACATTAGCCTGCTTAATGTTAGCCTGGTAGCCAGCTATTAGCCTACAGCTTATAGAAAATGTCATGCTAACAGAGAGGCAAAGCGGAAATAATAAAACAGCAAACGTGCTACATTAACGGACCCATTAGCCTTTCTGTGTAATGAGTGGCAGCACCAAACCAACAGATAGTCTGGGTTGAAAGCTGCAGGGTGGTATAGCAGATTGACACGATCATTTAATAAAGAATATTTATTCAAGCTTTAAAAAAATTCCATGTTGCTTAAGTGCCTTTGAGCAAATCACTGAATTCAAACTTGTCCTTACCAGCTGACCATGCACTGTCATCAAAAATGATTTTCCCTACCTGGATTTGTAATTACCATATTACTTTTATCTGGGTTATTTAAGTTTCATAGCCGTGGGAAGTGCCGCAGTAAGGAATAGTTTACACAGACCAGCTAATGCATTAGATGAAAAAAACCTCAGCATTCAAATTCAAGAAGTGCTGATCTGTGCTGTAGAACCACAGATACGTGAGGCAAAAAATTAAAAACAAAAACGCAAAAGGTGGTCCAGCAAGAAAGTTTCAACATCATATAGTAATAGCATGTCTTTTATGGCACTGCTTTAGTGTCTTAAGACACTAAACCAAATAATATCTGAAGTAGTTCATGTATTTCTACAAGAGTTTAGTTTGTTCACTTCTAGAACATACTGTGTGATCCAAAATTCTATTTCAATTCAATATAAACATGGAGCAATCAGCTTGGCGCAGGGCTACTTGAACCACTGCTACGAGAATGCACTGCACTTCCACTAAAATAGCAAATGAACGGAAAGCAGTGGAAATTATGTACTTTACTGGAATTGGTAAAAATGTACCATAGCAGTTGATGTACTGAATAATCTGTCAAATTAAATTTGGATATTAGTTTTCATGGGTGTCTTGTAGTCACGCCGACAGATCTTTCATTATGAACTCTATTTGAGAGGTTCATTTCATGCTTATTTTTAGAGCTGGCTGGCTGAGTAATCCTGTGTTATGAAATAACCCTCAGCTCCCACCACAGCGAGGCGTCTGCGCCACAAGGTGCAGGGAAACAGCAACAAATCACTATGCCAAAAGTGGTTGCATTAAAAACTCCATACGAGCCAAATGCAAAGTTTAACTCTGGATGTAAATTGAAAGTTTCATAGTTTGTTGCAGTTCATAGCGCATCAGACATGTATTTGGAGTTTTAATAGCATACAGCAGAAGTGTATTTAGATTTATTTAGGCAACACACAATTAAAAAGATGAATGGAGTCTTCTCTGTTAGTTAGGATTAAAATTGACATTGTGGTTCTGAAACAGAGCTTGAAAACTAAAGTAGACATGACATTTATCCATGCATACAAATGGGTGGTTAAAAACACAGCTGGGCCAGCTATGCAACAGCACTTTTATAATACTCATAATTTCAAGCTCTGTCATGCTATTTCAAAAGATATACACATGGTCTTTTATTTCCCTTTTTCATCCCGTTCTCTTGGACTTTAAATGACAGATAGATGTAAGATTCTGCTGTGTGTGACGCAGTATTTACTGCAAGCATGAGATATTTGAGTCCAGTCATTAATATCAACAGATTTCAGAGCCCTGTTTGTCCGTGCCTTTAGGTCAGTTTGGTAGATTTCCCTCTATATCCAAGGTATAAATTCACAGCAGACAGGGTTATGATGTCATTACTTAATGCCAGACATTACTAGCCGAGCAGCACAAGATGGAAAAGTCATTCCTGATTAATCGCGTCTGCTGTGGAATACATTTTCATTTTCTCTTTCACTTTGTCTCACCCTGCATAGCGTAGCACTGCCTTTCCTTCCTCGCTGTTCCAATCACACACACACTTGTTCTGATCTCTACTTCTTTCTAAATTTCTCTCTCTCCATCTTCACATCTATTCTTTTTTCCTTTCTCAGTCTTTCTCTCACCGCCCTCTTCCCCTGTATTAGTGCACTGTATGTAGGCTATGGCTCTTTAAAAAGTTCTGTCATTTGAACACTATAAAGACAGATTATGCACTCATTTTGCACAAACAGGAATAGACGGCGAAAAAAGACTTTTTCCTTCCCAACATAACAAGCGTAATGCCCCATATATACTTAACATCTATTTTGTATGTTATCTCATAATTAACCCTACCGTACAAGACCAAATAGCACTGCTTCACTTTATATGTTACACACATACACACACACACACACATTATATATATATATATTGTGTGTGTGTGTGTGTGTGTGTGTGTATGTGTGGTTCATTGTCCTCAGTATTTGTTACATCTTTATGCGCCTCTTTCACCCTTACACACATGCACACACACCACCTCTTTGCTCTTCATCCAAGCGTGTACTTGGTTGTTTACTTGAACTGTGTGCGTGCGTGCGTGTGCGTGTGTGTTCTCTGGACTCACTGGACATGTAGAAGGACCCTTAAGTACCTGAAAATCATCAGCACTCAATGAGTTGTCTCACTCTGCCTGTTGCAGGTGCATACACACATAAAAGGTCTCTTCTGCTCTCTCTCAAGCTCAGATTGTTTGAAATGTGTGTGGTCTTTGGTGTGACTGAGGAGACTCAGTTACAAAACAAACACCAGAGAACAAGAAACAAAGTTCCTCTGTTTCTTCGCCTGAATGTGTGTGTGTGTGTGTGTGTGTGTGTGTGTGTGTGTCCCTTTCTAAGCACAATATTTCTCAATCAAATGAAGGAAAACATTATAAAGTCATATGTGCAAATGTGCAATATGAATGTAAATAAAAAGGCACAAAGACATACACTTCTGTGAAAAAATAGTGCATCTCAGGGGAACAGTTAAGCTTATTATGTAGACAAACAATTATCTTTTCAACAGCGCCAACTGAAGATATGTGAAAAGCAAGAACTAGTAACAACTTTAATGACAAAAAAATGAGGCTCATCTTATGACTTCATGTGTGGATGGGGCTTCAGAACCTTCTTAAGGAGTAACATGTGGAACCTGACTTATTTAAACCTCTAACACCCAGGGTCTGGTGTTCTCTTTGCTACTGAAATGTGTCATGTGATCTTGCCTAAAAAAATGTTTAAGGTCTTCAAAAAAGGTAGTACCTAGCAAGAGATTTAAAATTATCTCCCAATTCTTTGAAATACATTATTCTATTGTAAGGAAAATAATCTACAAGTGGCATTTTTGTCAAGGACTGGATACCCCAGAAAATTGGGAAGATCATTTGAAGTCTCTTAGAATGACAAAATGTCATCACATTCATTCATTCATGGGAAGCTTGCAACTGTTGGAGACAAAGTGCATGACTTCCTATCAGAAAGAGGCCGCACAAATTTCACCACCATGACCAGCAGACAGGTGTGTCTGAGAAAGCCCCTGTTGTCCAAAAGCAATATTAAAGCAAAGCTATAGTTTGCCACTATAGGCAAAGACCAGTGGCATTACTTATAACTGTTTCATATGCACAAAACAGAACCTGAAAGAAGTGTATGCCACATCCAATCTATAAAAACAAACTCAATAAGACAATGTGCTCACCTGTGTGGAATCTATGACTCATGCATATAAACCTTTTGGACAAAGAGAAATTTGGTCATGCATATTGTGAGGTGGTAAATTTTAGAAAGACTATATGGCTTTCACCTTTTTTACCTGCTGCCCTCTGGCAGGCACTACAGGTCGGTCAGATCAAAACCAAACACACTCAGGGACAGCTTCTTTATATATATATATATATATATATATATATATATATATATATACATAAACAATAAATTGAAAATAATAAAGGTGGTCAGATCAAATATTGGTTTTCAAGCTTCATAGAATTGTACAAACTCTGCTTTGCCTTATGTACTGCATTTCTGTTTTTGTTTGCGCATTTTAATAAATCATTGCAGCTATTTCCTATTTTTCTAGCAACATATAATGAAATGATGGTAGCTTGAGACTTTTGCACAGTACTGTAATTTTCAGAATTTACATGCAACTTTTTTTATGAAAGAGTGTAAAGAAAGAATGAAAGAGCATATGTAATGTATAAATGCTTTTTGATTGTGTTTTCAGCTTTATATACCCTACTTTCATTCTGCTAACACCCCATAACTAGATGGCTTTATAAGTAAAAGCATCCATAAAAACATCATACAGGTTATACTGTATATTAAAGCTAGATAACCAATAGTAATGGAGCTAAAAATATGCATCATCACTTCTTTCTTCTTCTAATTTAAATATTAAGGCAGCAGTTTAGTTACGCTGCAATAGATTTAGGCTGCTGGGGGGCTTCTTATGATATGCTGGGCATTTCTTCTACACCCACCTCTTTTCACTCACCATGCATTTATTTACTATTTACTATTGCTGCATGTCATTAAATTTTGTCTTCTGTCTCCCGTAGTCTGCGTCTCTCTTTGCTCTCCTTTCTCTTTTATCTGTTCCCTCACCCCAAACCAGCCGAGGCAGATGGCTGCCCCTCCCTGAGCCTGGTTCTGTTGGAGGTCTCTTCCTGTTAAAAGGGAGTTCTTCCTTCCCACAGTTGCCAAGTGCTTGCTCATAGGAAATCTTCTAATTGTTGGGGTTTTCTCTCTAATACTGTAGGGCCTTTAGCTCACGGTGTGAAGTGCCTTGAGGCAACTTTTGCTGTGAATTGGTACTGTATGAATAAAACTGAATTCAAATGAATTGAATGAACACAAGATTCTTCACCAGTTAATTCAGTTTCAATTTTTAAAGTGAGACTGTATGAGGTATGTATCCTTTCTCATTGTATATTGGTCAGTAAATGGCAGTTGAAGAGCCTACTGTCATTTATTGCATCACCACGGAAGCTAAGCAATGTACTAGTGAGGATGAGCTCAAGTAAAATGTATTATTCACATAAAAAGGTTTACAAAGAAGAAGAAGAAGAAATCTACTGATAGCTACTACTGTCTAAGCCTCTCAGTTTGTATTATTGTGGGACTTTGGCATTTTAGAACATTCATTTACACATTACTTAAAACACCAAAGTTGCATAGTAACACAAGCAAACTAAGAGATCATTAAACTAAAATCTCCCATGTTTAATAAGCTGAAATTTGACAGAAACAATGAAAATATAATGTTTTTAAAAGACTACAAACATATATAACCTGTATGGACAAAAGTATTGGGTCACCTACATATCACACTTACAGGAACTTCTCTAACATATCATTTGAAATCTATAAGTATTAATATGGAATTGCCCCTCCATTCACAGTGGACTTCAAACATCTTATATTCTATGCATCTCGAGTATTCCTCTAGATTCTAGGACCTTGATGTCCAAATGAAATCAAAAATAAGTGAAATTTTCTTTCATCTGAAAAGAGGACTGTGGACCACTGACCAGCAGTCCACTTCTTGTTCTCTATAGCCCAGGAAAGAACCTTCTGATATTGTCTCTGGTTTGGGAGTGGCTTGATATTACAGAAGTGACAATTGTAGCCCCTTCCTTGAAGATGTCTGTGCCTGGTAGCTCTTGATGCACTGACACCAGCTTTAGTCCACTCTTTGTGAAGCTCTCCGAAGTTCACAAATTGACATATCTTGAGGAATTCTCTCAAGGATGCTGTCATCCCTGTTGCTCATGCACCTTTTCCTATCATGCATTTCCATTCCAGTCAATTTTCCATTAATATGCTTCAATAGTGCACTCTGCCTTTTCAGGCAATGACCCTCTGAGGCTTGTG
The DNA here is from genome assembly GCA_015106775.1 of Etroplus canarensis. Lineage (NCBI taxonomy): Eukaryota > Metazoa > Chordata > Actinopteri > Cichliformes > Cichlidae > Etroplus > Etroplus canarensis. The sequence continues at coordinate 32,625 of VUQH01050319.1, read as the reverse complement.
GAGGGTGTCAGTAATCATCATCTCTACAGTCAGCAGTCTTCCCCATAAGTTAAACTGTATGCTTATTGTTTGAACAGTAGTTTACTCAAACTTGAACTGAAATATTGTATTTCTGATTTCCACATGCTGTAATAATCAATAGCAAAACAAAAAAATGTGTTAAAACACTTACTTTTTAAAAATTAATTAATTAAAAAAAATATGATATATGTACTAGTATATGTTAATCTGCTAGCATAAATTATTTTTCATTCATCTCTGTACTGCAGAAATCCTGACAAATAAAAAATAAGTTTAACACGGTGAAAACAATGGCTGTGATTCTGGCTATACATACAAATGGTAGACGTGACAGAATATCTCTTTTATGCCTGATCAGCTGCTGTTCTGTTAACTGAATGAGCACAGACCTGAAAGGGTTTTGGGACGTAAGAACGCAGTTGGACTGAAAGCTACAAACACTTGTAACAGAGCAAAAAACTAAGGGTACAAAGGCAAGGAAGAAAGAAAGATATATGAGGTTCTTTGAGCTGAAACAGGAAAGATACAGTCTGGGGACATATTAAAATGGAGATATAATATGGGACCTTTAGGGTTTAAAAATCCCATGCACATCATCAAATTACTACTACTTGATTACTTCCGTAGTTTGATCAGACCTATTGTAGATTAAAGGGGTGACACACAATATTTTAACTTCACTCAGTCGACCCCCACATTAACTTTGACATCAAATATACAGTTTTTGCTGTTTTTATTCGTTGGTTGTGGTAAGGTCAATTATTGCAAAAAGAGTCTATTGTTCCAAAAGTACACAAAAAACGTAAAACTTCAAGAAATTTTAAGCAACGGCAGATGGTGGAATATATGAAAGATAGACTGAAGAATTACACCTGAAAACAAATGCCAGGGAGTGCTACCAGCAGCAAGCTGTTTATTATCAAGCTTGGAGGAAGCATGATCTTAATTTTGACAACCAGCTGCAGTCTTCACAGCATGGGAATGGCATGCATATTTCCTTTGTGTCACTTATTAATTCTAATGATGATAAAGTATCCAAGTTAATTAAACTTTTTAGAACACTGTCTTAATGTTGTCATATAGCTTCAGTCCATTTTTACAGTGTGTGGCAGTCCTCTGCAATGCCAGTGTAGCAATATAACGCTAAATTGTACCTTTGAAGAAACAGTCCTTGCTGTGTACCACATAGATCCGTCTTCTTTCCAGGCAGGCGGTGCGATAAACCTCACAGTGGTTCTCGTAGAACCTGCCGTCTGAGCCGCACACCGGCACAAAGGAGGGTCGGCATTTTTCCTGGCAAACACATTCTGCACGGCCAGTATCTGCCATCAACATACACTGTCGACCCCGTCCACAGTAGGTCCTCCGACAGGGGCCTCCATCTGGATCATACAGGTCTGGGAGAGAAAGAAAAAACAGGGCTTTGATTTTTAAGAAGAAAGCCAGAATACATAAGAAATTTCATTTTTTTACTTGTCTATATTATTCAAAAATAATTACCAGGAAAGAGATAGAGATCAGCTGAGCTTACAAGATGCAAAAATAAAAGTGATTTGTCTCAACAGCACTGATGCAAACTTACTACTGTCTCACAGTTTTCTCATGCTTGAAAATTACAGTGTCTAGTACAGTCACTGGCAAGAAAATGTCTCTTTGGACATAAAAGCCAAAAAGAATTGTCATGTAATTTGATGATCAGAAGCACTTGTGTAATCGCTGATGAATGCACTGATTAAACACAAATATATTTTCCGATATATATATCCTTGAGTATGGAAAAATCAAATAAAAATTACATCCATCCTCATTAAATAGGTGCATATGGGAAATCAAAGAAAATATATTTTCATCAAAACACATTTGTATGAATTATACAGTATGAACCAGAATAAGAAAAAGCGTAAACCCATGACAAAACACCTCCAATCCTGATTGCAGTCATGACACAGTGCTAACAAGGATAAACCTTTTTTAACCACAGCCTTACATCGACAAATCAAAATGCTTGTTGCCCTTATTAACACCTCTCAGCCCTGATTTGCACATACATGAGCACATGTGTATATAAATAAATGCATATCTATACTTGAGCATGTCAGAGCACTCAAAAAGCCAGTAGAGCTCCCATGTTCTGCCTTAGTTTACTTTAGCAGCTGTTAAGACAAATATACACACTCCTCTCCATCTTTATTATAACAACTCCTTGTGCTATCTTTTGACCTACAAACATATGCAGGCTCAAATGCACACACACACACACACTCATCGCCAGTATCACTGCTCACTGCCTAGGGCACCTTGCTTCTTCCCACTGATTTAATATATTTGCTCTTAAAGGAAGTCAAAAAGCTGCTGATTCAGCCAGATGCTCCACCTTGGATTGATCGTTCCTGACTCCGTGAGCTTGACCTCTGGCCTGTGTGCCTTGGGGTTGTTACAGTGAAAACTAGATTCACTGCAAGGTACAAGCAAGGAACTTGCTCCATCTGGCAAGTGTCAGTGGTGATACAGTAAACATAAAAGCTACAGACCCTTCCCAGAGTTTACATATGATTATAAGAGAGCCCAATTAATATTAGCAAACCAGAAACTCTCTTACACAGGCAACCACAATGCCTGTTTTTGGCAAACAGGCAACTTCAGAGTGTAAGAATAGGTCTGTATTTTCATTTACAAATAAATAGATTTATTTACCAATATATTATAATTAGGGCTGTCAAAATTAACAATGATCAATTTGCATGACTAATTTGATTACAAATTTTAACCCAATTAATGCAGTGTCCTCCACAGTGTAGTGGTTCACATATTCGCCTTAAAAGAGAAAGGTCCCTGGTTCAATTCCAGGTGGGGACACAAGCCCCTCTCACCATGGAGGGTTACAGCAGGAAGGGCATCCGATGTAAAATCTCTGCCAAATTATCAAGGCAGACTAATCTGCTGTGGCAGCCCCTTGGGGAGAAAACAAGGGGGCAGCCAAAGATACGTAAATTACATGATTAATGCATGCACAGAGCACAGTGACTCAAAATTCCACAATTCCACTCTGTTGTGTAGTAGAAGCTTCGAAAAATAACCGAGACGTGACCGGGAAGAACCAGGCGGGTTGCTGGCTTTTCAGAGGAGTGGAGGAACCTTAGCTGAACCAAGCAGATGTGGAGAACTAATCCAAGCAAATAACGAGTGAAATTCAGAGCACAGTAACCAAATTGGACCTGTTTTAGACCAGAGGAACACGGCGGAAGAGATGAAGGGCAGTGGACTGAACCAAAGCACCATGCACAGAACATGAGAGAGAGAAAGACAAAGAGAGAGCTGGTGCAGAGGAGGGGGAAATGCATGGTGTGATAAATTTTCTCTGTTCTACTTTTACAATAACCATTTTATTGAAATGTGTTTCTTATTTTGTTGTAGCAGCTGTGTGAATTTTTAAAAGTAGGTAATAATCTGCTCATTCGTTTTCGCAGTGAGTGCTGGTTTTTTATACCTTCTTTAATTTCACACAACTACAACTCCACATTATCCAAAATTAGTTTTAAAGATTTCATAATGCTCTATAACATTGAACATATGAATATGTCTTAGTCATTATGCTGTTTGTTGTACCCTTTATTAGTGGATTCTAAAAATATTTGACCTATATGTAATTAAAATAATATCAGTCATTTGTATCACTAATGAAGCCCCTAAAATTTAAGCTTAAATGCTTATTTTGTCCAATCTTAATTATAGAAAAAAAAATTACATGAAAATTTACAACCAAACTTATTTAAAAAAATACCTATTTACCATTGCTGGTCAATATGACCCTCTGTGGCATTTGTAGGTGTAAAACGCCCTAACTGATCATGCTGAGTTTTACTGTTTCGTCTTGTAAAGTTTCTTTTAAAGTCTTTCTGTGTGTCTTTTTTTCACCTTTGAAGTTAACAAGCTGTATTATTTACCATGGAAACCAGGACAGCCATTATGGACATGACTACTGGCTGCAGCACTGTGAAAAACAAATTGCATAGCATGAATAAATGTCAGGGTAAGAAAGAAAACAACATCATAAAATGTTAAAAATGAAAAGTACTTCAAGCATCTGAAAAATCCAAACAAAATTGTGCAGCAAAAAGTCACTGCTTTTAATATTTAATTTCTGTTTTGGGGGACTGTGAAGGATGTTTTCCTATTACAAGAAAATAAAATATACATATATACATCCCAGAGAGATTTAGTAGCCATTGTGTTCATGCAGTTTTGAGGATGAGTCAGTTAGGATGCTGGGAAGGGGTCAGCTTTATTATCCCTCTCTTGAATAAGGCTAAAAACCATACTGTCTTAACTTAAAAGAACCCAGTCCATGCTCTTATGTTCAAACTGCTGAAAAGAGAAACTGAATTTGCCTGCAGTATAATCATATCTCAACTCTCAGCATATTCAATAATAGAGGTAATAGGCTGTTGTCGGAGGACAAGTCCCTTAATTGCATAAAGGAGATTTGAGGGCCAACGTATAGAGGCACACAAGCACACAGAAAAGCACATACATTAACACACCAATACCCACCTACTCGCTTTTAGGTGTCCGTATGCAACCAAACATACACTAAGTGGTCACTGTCTAATACACAGCATCTGTGCTTGCAAACACTGGGACATTGTCAAATATAAACACACAAATGCTGCTGAAATGATAAAACCTTCTTTCAACAGACATAATTATTAATAAACAAAAATTCCAAAGATCTACATGTGCTTGCTGTTATGGAAAAGCAATTTGAGGAATCAGTTTAGGATATGAGACTGAGTGATCACCATCTTCATGACAGTTGACGTTTTCTACTTTAAAACTGGCAACTATTAGAATAATTAGTAATGAGCATATTCAATATTTGCAGCCCACAGGTATGTGCGGCGTGACCTGATTTATTACTCAAACTACTTCTTTATCATAATTAAGTATTGGAAATCAAACTAAGCTGTGGTCTGGGAGTGTGCTAGGTAAGCACCTCAATGGGAACACGAGGAGGACAGAGGAGGACTAAGAGAGAGTGAGGACAGACTCAATATCCAGTTTACTAATTGTTCTGAGTGTCTCGGCAAAGCATCTGTGGGAAATGCAAAATACCCCAGCTCCCCTGCGACCTTGCTGTGCATGTCAAGGTCGGGGACGATTACAAGATCGTTTGTATTCTCCAAGCACGAGAGATTAAATGCTTAGCAACAAACATCCAGTGGCTGTTAACCACTGGTGGTGCTTCTTCCTTCTTTCTCCCTCCCTGCCTCTTACTTCCTCTCTCATTTTGTCCAAAGAACAGAGAACATGAACAGCTGCCGCTCAAACAACGGAAACAATAGCGCTTAAAAGTTACATTTACAATATGCAAGCCGTCTGACATTTAGCTAAGTCTTCGCACTCGCATTCATCCTTAGTATAAGTCCTTTGTCTCGCACTCTTTTGGACCATGTTGGTTTTTATTGTGACTTGCTTAAGAGGCTAAAAATGTCATTTGATAATCCTCTCTGGCTAAGCTGCTGGCACAGTACTTTTAAATGGCTCTTACAAGATTTTGTGGTGCCAAGACAATGCCATGCTGACCATCCCGCATCAAGCCTTCCATCCCGTCACTATAGTTCTTGCTTGATTATACTTCATCTGCATTGTTTCTCATTATTTCATTGTGAATGTGACTACTTTCTCCCTCTTTATCAATGTCAATCTGGACTGTGCCTCAGAGAAATTGAAACCAGACACTGCCCACTATATTTACAATTATAATTAATGCCCTGTGCATGATTTACAAAAATCACCGCTGATAATTGCATAGGAACATGAGGGATTGAGTTGCAGTGTTAAGACTATTTGGGCTTATCTGCTGACATTTTATGATAATCCAACATGAGTTTCCTCTTTCCTTCCCTATTATGCCTAAGTGGATGAAAGCATAACTGGAAGCACACCATGACTGACTGTCTTTTCATTTGTTGGGAAAAGCTACAATCTTGTCAGTCTCAGCCCTCACTGAATCATTTTGAGAAAGCTATTGGTAATTTGAATCCACAGCGAGGCACATAATGTGTGTGTGTAGAGCACACTAACATAAAGAACATGACACACACACACACACACACACACACACACAGGCAGAGAGAGTCACAATATGTCACTTCACTCTGGAAGCAGTGTTTATGTCTAAGCCCTCACTCTATTTAGCGACTAAAATATGCCTCAATTTATTTATACCTGAGGCTAGACTCTCAAGCTGTTTAAATTCCTTTAACATTTAAAGGCAATCACAACAAACTTTATTTATTTTGTATTTAATCCATCTCCACAGAGGATAGTTTGTTCTTTCCAATACATTCTTCTTGGAGAGACAGAGGGACACTGTAGAGTTTCTTACTAATTAGACTAGAAGAATATTTGCCCTGCTGATGTGGGACTTACTGCCTGCAGCACTACCATGTCATAAACCACCTTAATCCATGGAAATATAGAAGCTGAAGTCACAAACCCTTGCAGACATAAAGAGTTTTTTACCAGCATGACAACGTCTATTATGCAATTGAGTCCCTAAAGTGCCGTTGTGCCATCTTTCCATTTCAACTGTTACAAGAATTCAGCAAAGATGTACATGAAAAGGGCATGTGCATGAAGTAGTTGTTTAAGTGCTGTGCAGTTCAAGAAAAGAACAGTCATATCTCCTGATCATACAGATCATTCTATTTGCTCTGAAGCAGCTGTAGATAATTAAATATTGAGATGCGCCGTCAAACACTGTCTTCCCTGTTCTGCACAGTTGGACAAAGCTATTCTGACATGCACACTGAGCCAGAATATCAATGGACAGCAGCAGTGGCCCTGGTGTTAGGTGAGAGACGCTGTGACATACACACAGATAAGAACAAACTGTCAGTTTTGCTGCTTTGTGCCCAAAATGATGCCCCCGTGCCTTTTATTTATTTTTTTTCCAGAGCGATCCCCGGATAGAAATTAGGATACACATAACCAGAGGAAGATTTTAAGTTCCAATTCCATGGATATGTGAAGATCATTTTTGTTGTCTTTTTTATTAAATTCCTAATTTCTCTTTTGTCATGTAATAAAACCCCAGTATAACTCTTTCTCTTGGTTGTCCACCATGTTCGATAAAGACTGCCAGTGTCATGTAATCATTCATAGTTTTAATTTGTCGACCCTTAGGTGGCTGAGTCCTAGCTAGGAACAATATATATGAACACAGATATCACCAGATGGCCCTGAGGTGATCCATGTTTTGCATGCATAAAGGAGTGCAGGTATGACGACTGCTCTGTAGACCTATAGTTTGGTCTGGGCTCTAATGCCCCTCTTTTTCAAGAGCTTTGCATTAAAGCGTCTCAAAACACTGCTTGCCTTGGCAATACAATGGTTCACTTCATCATCCAAGGAGACAGATCGAGACAGGGTACTACCCAGGTAGGTGAATCTTTCTACCACATTGAACCTTGTGTCTTCAATGGTGATGGTGAGCTCTGCATAGGCTCTCTGGGGTGCTGGCTGATACATAACTTCAGTCTTCTTAAGGCTGATGGTAAGGTTGAATCTTCTGCATGCTGAGGAGAAGTGGTTCATTTTCAGCTGAAAGTCTTCTTCTGACTAGGAGATTAAGGCACAATGATCAGCAAAGAGAAGCTCCCTGACAAGTTCTCCAACCAGCTTGGTAGAAGCCTTGAGTCTTTGGAGAATGGATAGCTTGCCATCAGTCCGGAACTATTTATACACCCCTCTGTCCCTTCTTTGAAAGGCATCTGGTTGCGTAGCCACAAAGAGAACACAAACTAACGTGGGAGCCATGACACCGCCTTGCTTCACACCGTCTGTGACCTGGAAAGGATTTGAAGTGTTGCCATCTGACATCACCTCTGCCATCATGCCATCATGGAACTGCATTATCATCTTGGTGAATTTCTCTGGACTTTGCTAGTGAGGTGGGTGTCCTACCCTATTTGACCCATAGGTGGGACATGATTTTTGAAAATCGGAACATGTCCCCACATCGGGGAGGTCTGTACATTGCACATATCAGGTTCATGGTACTCCCCCTATAGTTTAGTCTGAAGCCGCAAGGTGTCCAGCTTCCATGCAGTGCCACGTGGAGGCCCTATAGGAGCCTTGGTTGTGGAGAGGCTATTTACCAGCAGGGAAAACTTACATATTCGGCTGAGAGCTGGAAGTATGGAGCTAGCTACTAACCACTCTACAGCACTGCAAGCATCATACAACCCTTGTAGTAAAAGCCACACCCCATACCCCAGTATAACTACTATTTATACAGAAATATAAAGATACTGGATGATATGACAGGAAGACTGATTTGTCTGGTGTCCACATGGGAACCCAGATAATCATGCAAGATCATGATTTTGTTAATGAATGAATCAAATAAAATTTTAAAAAAACATGAAAAAATGGGAGATGACAGAGATAATGTTTAAATCGAACATGAAGATAAATTATCACATTCTACTATTGGATGTGGGGCTCACTGCCACAGTTCTAGTCTTAACCAGACACAGAAGCTGAACTAGAAGTCTGTCAACACAACATATGTTCAGTACTTCGTAACAGTCCAAACCACCCCTTTTTTCTTTATATTTTGGTAATAAAATGGGAAATGGATGCAATGATTTATTGAAACATTCACACACAGATATGGAAATACAGTGCATAAGGCAAAACGGAGTTTGTACAGTTCTAATGAGCTTGAAAGTCACTATGTCTGACCAATTTTATTTTTTAACACAGCATGAATTATTGTGAGCAAGCTTTCTTGTGATTTCTTTAAGTCTTTATGAATAGTTCTTCACACTTCTTGAAGGAGACTCTAAAGCTCTTATTGGATAATGGTTGCATTTCTTTTGGTCCTCTGTCAAGATTATCCCACATTGCTTCATTAACATTATAGTCAATCCATGAGTGATTTTCTATTATTGTGTTTTTCCGTCCAGGTAGGCTTTTACTGTTTTGTCAGTGTGTTTGGGATCATTGTCATGCTGAAAAATGAACCTGTTGCCAATTAGAAGCTTTCGAGATGGTGTTGCATGGTGGATCAAATTCTGACAGTAGTTTTCTGCTTTCATAATTCCATCAGTTTTGACAAGCTCCCCAAAACCAATGGCTGAAAGCATGACAGACCCCTACCCTGTTTTGCTGATGGCCATAGACACTTGCTGTTGTATGTCTCCGTTGTACATTCAAACTGACTGATGATGATTTTAAGCGAAACTTTCAAATTTGGATTTATCACTTCATAAGACCTGTTGCCACTGTTTTTTTCTTCTTTTTTAGCCTGCTTCTTCTTCTGTCCTTCAATTGTCGACTTATCCAGTTTCCTCATGTTATTTTTTTAAGAAAACAGTGCACACTATACCAAGATATGACAAGTTTTCAGCTATTAGCTCCACGGGAATCACCTTGTTGGCGCAAAAATATTCATTTATGCCTGTGAAACTGTGTTATATTTGTTTTTTGTGTTTTTTAACAGTGCCTAAAGATACCATTTTAAATTGGTCCTTCGCTTAGTTGTCTTTTATGTGTAGATTCATAGGGCAGAGTTATGTGGCTTCAAACAAACAAACAGGTATTCCTCAGAAATTGGTCAGATACTGTACAAGGATAGACTAAAAATGAGTGGAAAAAAGAAAAAAAAAAACAGCTGATGCCCAAAACAAATTCTTTGAAAGCTTTTCAGAGAGCCTAGAAGAATATTGCTTTAGATCATTAAAAAAAAAAAATGGAAGCAAAATATAATGGGGTGGCTCTAAAGTTTTGCACAGTATTCATTTATTACATAAACTGTCCTGGAACAAAACTGGTCAAACCAGTCACCACACCAAAGTTACATTTAAAATTAACAACAACTTGTGTGCCCAACATGTGTCTCAGTATTCATGAATTTAAATACTGACCCCCCTGGAGTGGACACTGGAAATTTTGCCCCTGTGATGGTGCTCATTTGAATCTCTATTGACTGATGCAATTATTACTTCACATCCTGAGGAGAACATGGTTAGTAATTATTAAAGAAAATCATGTCATTCTATTTAATAGCTGTTGAGGTATTTCAGAATAAGAAAGAAAGAAAGAAAGACAACCTTCATTAGTCCCCAAAAGTGGGGAAATTGCAAATTCTACACTCCATTGTCAATGTACACAATTCCACATGCAGGTCTGAATACACACAGAACCAGTATACATGCATTGTTGGAGAGGTGATCACAGTCAGAAGGCAGCCCCTGAAGGGCACCAGGGGAGCAATGTAGGGAGTTTAGTGCCTTATTCAATGGCACCTAGGCAGTGCTCAGGGGGTGAACCAATGTTTCTTGTTCTGGCTTTCAGCCTGCACGCATATAGTGCTCTGAGTGAGTCTTAGAACTGGAACTCTGTGGTTCCTAAACCAAGTCCCAACGGACTGAGCCACTGCCACCCCAAAGTGGTGGCCAGACAGACGATCAAACTATACAACTTGAAACCCTGTATGTTTGAAACTCACCATGAGACAAATAAAGCAAAACTCCTGGTTAAAGTAATTTTCAATGAAAATTATGTTTAATTCTAACTTGCCATTGTTCTTTATAAAATGCAGCAAATCACTCATTTCTTTCATGACCTCTTTCTAAACGGCAGGTTAGCTTTCACCTTCGTGTTTACTACATTTGACTGCATGTTGAGCACTTAAAACATCTCATATGGAGCTAAACTCATAACTCACAGCAAAAGAATCAAGACTTAGACATACGCGGTCACCTAAATAGTTAAGCCAAGTTGACAGTAACACCACATCCACACAAAGAAAACCAAAATTGAAGCCCAATGGCAGATGCTGAAATTATGACTGTGATGTGGCAGTTAAATAATGTCATGTGATTGCTGTTTAAGGGCTGAAACTATAAATCTAAATCTATAAAGCGAGGAGGTATTATAGACACTCATTTAAAGGTTGCTTTAAAGACCACTTCCAAACCACATAAATATAAATCAAGTTTGCTATCCACGATGCAATGCATAGCAGCCTGTCTGAATGTTTTAAAATGCAGTCATATAAAAGCAGAGGCTTAGAATCATAGGATTTTTCCATGTTCATGAGCATTTATCAGGGAACAGCCTCTTTCATTTGCATAATTTTTCACAAGTATGTCAAAAGTTAAATACTAAACCCTAAAAACTTTATTGGCATCACACAACAGAAACAGAAAAAACTTACACTGATTTCTGAAGAGGCATGGTTGATGGTGAGACTAAAGGATACAGCAATAGCTGATTAAGGATACTTGTCTAGTCCTTTACTGAGACATGCTGCCCCTATTTCTATGCCTTTCTCAGTGTTTCTTTTTTGCTCTCCCCCTTTTTTCTCAATTATTGGTAGGGCCTGCAAATGGAAAACATAATCAAATGAAAACATGTGCTGCCTGGCCACTGTTTGTTTTACTGCTTACTACTTACCATTTCCAAAAAAAGTTGGGATATTTTTCAAAATGCAATAAAAACAAAAATATGTGATAAACACAAAAATGTGATACGTTCATTCATGGGGTCCTTTATCTGACAAAAGCACAAATGAAAGATTTTTAATAGTTTTACAAACCAACATAATTGTATTTTGTAAATATACACACATTGAGAATTTGAAGGCACACACTCAAAAATAGTTAGGAAAGAGTTAAAAAAAGATTGTGCAGAATATTAAAGCAACATCAGTTTGAACAATTTCACATTAAGCAGGCTACTTAAGAGAAGGTGAGGTATCATGATGGGGTGCAAAAATAGCATTGATCGAAGGCTCAGTCTTTGCAAGCAAGAATGGGTCATGGCTCACCTATTTATGCCCAAATTGGCTGAGGGAATTGTTCGTCAGTCCAAAAGGAACATTTCTCAACACAGGATCACAGAGAATTTAGGTATTTTGATATCTATGCTGCATAGCAATGTGAAACATTCAGAAAATCATCCCAATGTGTAAAGGGCAAAGTCAGAAACAACTGTTGAATGTCCATGAGCCTTCAGGCAACAGTGGCTAAGAAACAGTTGTCCTACTGTGACAAATGTCAGCACATGGGCCCTAGAGCACTTCAGAAAACTATTGTCACTTAAGACAGTCTATTGCTGCATTCAGAAATGCAACTTGAAACTCTATTATGCAAGGAGGAAGCCGTACATCAACTTTATGCAGGAACACTGCTGAGTTATCAGTGTCCGTGCTCATCAGAGATGGATGCAAAGACTTTGGAACTGTGTGCTGCAGTCAGATGAGTCCACATTTAAACTTGCTTGTGGAAAAAAGGGGTGTGGAGTTCTCTTTGTTAAGGGTGAAAATGACCATCCAGACTGTTATCAGCAAAATGAGCAAAAGGCAACATCTTTGATGGTATAGGAGAATTAGACAATTGAAATCACAGACTGTTGAGCAGCTGGATTGTTATATCAAGTCAGAACAGACAATATTTCCAAATGCAAAATTATAACAATTACAATGCCTACAAAAAGTACTGACCCCCTTTGGATGTTTCACCCTTTTATTGCTTTAATAAATGAAACCATGGTCAATATAATTTCTGTTTTTTGACAAGAATTTAAAAAAAAAAAAGCTTCTTTCATGTCAAAGTGAGAACTGACTTCTACATATTAATGTCAAATAATTTAAAATATATAGGGTAAAATAAATGTTTGCATAAATATGAATCCCCTTTAGGTCAGTATTTAGTAGATGCACCCTTCTCCCATGCAAAACAGCTCAAGCTCACTCAGGTTGCTTGGGGAACAGCTCTTTTCAAGTCCAGCTACAAATTCTAAATTGGATTCAAATCAGGCTTGGAATTGGCCAATCCAGAACATTCACCTTGTTGTCTTTGAACTATTTGTATGCAGTTGTCTTGCTGGAAAATTAATCTTCTCCCAACCTCTAGTTCTCTTGCAGATTGCAGTATGTCTCTGCATTCATGTTCCCCTCTACTTTTCCAAGCCTCCCAGGGCCTGCTGCTGAGAAGCATCCCCAGAGCATGATGCTGCCACCACCATGCTTCACAGTGGAGATGATGTGTTTGTGGTGATGTGCAGTGCTTGGTGCCAAATATAGTGTGTAATATCATTGCCAAAAAGCTCATTTTTTTGTCTCATCAGACCAACAAACCTTCTTCCAACTGACCCTGGAGTTTCCCACATGCCTTTGGGTGAATTCCACTCTCTCATACAGCTTTGATAGGTGAAGAACCCAGGCTACAGTTGTTGTATGTACAGTCTCTCCTATCTGAGCCACTGAAGTTTTTAAACCCTTAAGAGTGCCTGTAGGTGTCTGGGCGGCCTCCCTCACTTTCTTGCCTGGTCAATCAGTTTGTGAGGACAGCCAGATCCAGGCAGCCTGAACTCCATGGGATGTCCAGTGCGCCATCTCCTGACTTATACTTTTCATTGAGCTTTCCTCTGAAATGTTTAGAGTGTTCTCTTGTCATTTTTTTTGCAGTTGTAGCAGGACTACTGATGACCCAGAGACTGGACTTCCCAGACACAGGTGTTTTTATACAACAATCATATGAGACACATCAACTGCACTCAGATGATCTCTATTTCACTAATTGAGACACTGCTGGAATCAACTAGCTGGACCGCTGTAGAATTAGGTCAGTCCCTTTTAAGTGAGTGAATATTTGTGCAAAATTTTTTTTTACCTTATATTTTAATTAATTTACATTATTTTTATAAAACTCTGTTTTAATTTTGACATGACAGAAGCTTTTTTTTTTATCAAATTCTTGAAAAAAAAAAAAAAAAATTTTTTTTTCCTCAT
>VUQH01050304.1:0-20761 GCA_015106775.1 Etroplus canarensis | reverse complement strand
AGGAGGAGGTGGCAGTCAAGGGGGAGGAGGTCATGGTTATGGTCCTGGCAGTTCTGGATCTGGACAGAGTGGAGGAAACAGCGGTAAGTGGATTTTTGTTTACTGTGCAAAAGTTTTGAGCCACACTTTGTTTCGCTTCCTGCTAGAGTTTTTTGTATTTTTTTTAAGTGTTCTTGAGCAATAGTTCTGCAGGCATGGCCATTTTCAGAGGAATGTTTTCATTTGTTTACTCATTTGTTAAGCCACTTAACATTACCTATGAATCATTCAAGTATAAAAGAGGCGCCAAACACAAGGGATGAACTAATGTTGCGTCTACTCTTAACAGACAGCTTAGCAAGGAAATAATTATAAGTTCTGACTTTAGGCACATCGTTTGTTCCCTTTCTTTAGCTGAATATATGAAAAATGCCAAAGATAACACAGTTTAACAGACTTAAAATAATATTTTAGCACTGCTAAAGTGATTCCCGAAGAGCTATTGGCTGAAAACTTGGCATATCTTAGCATATTGTGCAGTGTGTCCTTAAAAAATCTGAGGGATCTGGACAAGTGGATGAAAAAAAGAAGAACTGGCAGGCCTATATACGGAAGACGAACAGTATCTGAAAGTCATGCCCTTAAGAAATAGAAAAAAAATCCAACAAAGATCTAACCCAAGACCTGAGAGATGCATCTGGCCCTTCAACCTACTGCTCACTGAAGCCTCATCAGAAATGGCCTGAATTTAAGCAAGGTGAACAATGAAGAACGGCTCAGATGTGTCAAAGTACCCAAGAACTGGACTTAAGATGACTGGAGTGATGAAACAGAAAAATTCGGTTTAAATTGTAAGGAGGCCAGGAGAGAGGTCCAACAGTGAGTGTCTACAGCCTTAAAGAAATGCGAAGAAAGCTTTCCTAAATGAGTTCAGGCTGCGTTAAAGAATAAAGGCTGTCGTATCAAGTATTGACTTTCAAGGTATTAAGAATTGTACAAACTCTGTTTTTGCCTCATGTACTACATTATTTCAATACAATGTGTCACATATTTTCCATTTTCCAAGCAACAAATAAAGAAATGACGGCTGGCTCGAGACTTTTGCACAGTAGTTTATCTAATTCATCTGAACCTAAAGATTGATAGTTTAAAGAAAATGTCTGGCTGAACTACATGAAGACAAACATCTGTGCAACAGTCAGTGTACTGCAGCATGAACTCAGACTGAATCTGGCCTTTATAACGTTTTTTTTATCAGTAGTCCCAGTTAGACCAGCGTGAAGCACATCGAGATTCTTCCTCTTCTTGGCAACTTGGCATTAGACGCCAGACCCAGATGAACTCAATAAAAACCAAGGCTGAAGCAAAATCACTCATGCACTGAATCACACTGTAGTTTCTCTCTCTGCTGTTGTCTCAGTGATCAGATCTTAGTACCAAGCGTCAGTGTTGCAGCATCTGATATCAGCAGATAGAAGGTAAACTTGGCTGACTTATGCCTGCTCACTTCCCATTCATCTCATTGTGCTGAAATCAGCTGCAGTTTATCTAAAAGCTGCTCACTGGTGGAGCTAAATGGCTATAATAATTCACACCTGCTTTTAGATTATGAAAAAATCCCACGTGTTATCATAGATTTCACAAATATTCTAGTGCAGATGGTCTATGGCTTATGGCTTATGAAAACGAGAAATCCAGTGTCTCAAATTATTCGACTGTTTCCTTAAGTAAATCAAAACAGGATTTACATACAGAAATATCTAACTTCTGAAACAATTGTTCACTGATATCCTCAATACTAGGGTAGGGCCCCTTTATCATGAATTACTGATCAATGCAGTGTGACATGCAGGTGATCAGTTTGCGGCACTGCTGAGGTATTATTGAAGCCTAAGTTACTTTGACGGCAACCCTCAGCTTGTCCATATTTTGTGTCTTTTGTCTTTCATCTTCCTCTTGACAACACCTCAAAGATTCTCTGCGGGGTTCAGGCCAGGAGTGTTGGCTAGCAAATCAAACGCAGTAATAACATAGTGAGCAAACAGTCTGGAAGCAGTTGTGGCACTGTGGGCAGGTGCCAAGTCCTGCTGGAAAATGAAATTAGCATCTTCAAACAGTTGACACGTGGATGCATGAAGTGCTCTGAAATCTCCTGGTAGATGGCTTGATAAAACACAGAGGATCAACCACTACCAACAACAGAAGATGACATGTCACCCCAAATCATTGGGGTAAACCTCACACTGGACTTTAAACATCTTGGATTCTTTGCCTCTCTACTTTTCCTGCAGACTCTAGGACCTTGAGTCTTTCATCTAGAAGAGGACTTTGGACCTCTGTGCGGTGGCTCTTGATGCACCGTTGCCAGCCTTAGTGCTTGTGAAGATCTCCTAAAGTTCTTGAATGGACTTTCCTTGGCCATCCTTTCAGAGCTGCAGTCATCCCTGTTGCTTGTGCACCAACTTTCCGTTAATATGCTTTGATTCAGCACTCTGCAAAGAGCCAGCATTTTCACCAGTGACCTTCCTTGTGGCTCACCTTCTTTGTGGAGGGTGCTGGTGATCATCATCCGGACACCTGTCAAGTCAGACGTCTTACCCGTGATTGTGGTAGCATGTATTAAACAGGAACTGATACAAATGTAACAGGAATTAAGTGCAACATTGAAAATTTAGCTTTTTCTATGATAAAGGATAATAAAAATTAAAATAAATGAAAGAAGCTTTGTTTAACCAATCCCCATGAAGTCTAGAGAGCAAGAGTTCTCACTGGTTTTAGAAATTCTCTTGAACAAGACCCGCCACTTTTGATCATGTGGCTGTACGATTCCCTAACTGCTGCCTCCTTTCTATCCAAAAGGAGCAGATAACGAGAAGATGAGGCAGCTCGAGGAGAAAATTCGTAGTCTGACGAAAAATCTGCAGGATCTCCAGTCCACCATGAACACCATGAATGAACGCCTTCAGGAGGAGGTCAGCAAACCGGAATTCGGTAGAGGACCCTCTTCAGGAGGAAGAAACCCCGCTGACGCTGCTCAGCCGGAGATCAAAGAGACAATTCACAGCATTCAGACCAAACTGGACCAACTGGACAACCGCACGCAGGTGAGTCCGTCTTCGGCTTTACCTCAGAGATGATGTGGACAGAGTAGTGAAGTTTACGTTGAAATGGGCAAAGATGTTTTATAATCTTTGTCTCACCCCTGACAGGCTCATGATAAAACCCTGGTCAGCATCAACAACCACCTAGTGAATGGGAAAGGAAATGACCTGGACAGAGGTGTTTCTGGAGGAGGACTGAGTGAAGGAAGGCTGAACTCACTGAAGGAGGAGATCCTGAGGGAGTTGGAGACGAGAGTGTCACTATCTTGCTCCTCCTGTCAGGTATGGAATTCCTTCCAAGAAACAATTATTCAAAATGACACAGAGCTGCAGTTTGTTTTATAGCTTGTGCCAGTAGTGTGTAAAGGAACAGTCCACCTTTTCTGTAAATTTGATGTTTCCTCTAGTGTAGAGAAGTGCAGTACGTGATCCAGTACATTTCACTTTCCCTCTAGTCTTTGTTCTTATCTAATCAAATCAAATGTTAACTTTGAGAAAATGTTTAACAGGGGAAATGTTAGGATGTTGACTACGCTGAACAGGTCAAATACCTATGCACTCCCATTTGTACCAACAAACTTGTCTGCACAGGTATGGTTCAGTAAGATTAAATTCACCACTGGCTGTTTTTAGGCTGGTGTGGAGGATCTGCGCAAACAGCAGCAGCAGGACCAGGAGAGGATTCGAGCTCTGGAGAAGCAGATGAATGCCATGGACGAACAGTATCGGCAGAGCCTGGACGGGCTGCGGCGAGAGGTGGCGCGTTCGCAGGAATGCTGCGACACTATCGATGACCTCCAAAGGCGCGTCAGTGATGCAGAACTGAAAATCAGCTCGGCCTCAGAGAACTTCGACACTCTGCAGAACCACCTGGACAAGGTGCTCGGTGGAGCGGGCGGCAGCAACGGCAATGAAGACACTTGGTCCAGAGGAGGAGGGTTGCCTGATGGCGATGGAACTGGTGGGCGTGAGAGGGATGGCGTGGTGACAGAGGAAAGCCTGGACAATCGGCTAAGGGACCTGGAGCAGCGGGTCAACAACACCGTGCAGCAAACCGAGCAGAGCTGCTCATACCTGGAGAACGACCTGAAAGACTATTTCCACAGAGAACTCGGGGACCTGAGGACCGTGTTCCTAGACCGGTTCGATGACCAGACCTTCCGGATCGGAGACGTGGAGCTAGAAGTCGCTCAAGTGAAGGACAGCGTAAAAGAGCACGACAAGTGGTTGTCAGAACTGGAAAACACCACCTCAGTCTTGACCCGGAGGCTTGAAGAGTGTGGTTATGTAGAGTCTGGAAAGGGAGGACGAGGAAAAGAGGAAAGTGACCGAGAAAATGGAGGTGGAAGCGGGGGAGGAAGAGGAGGAGGAGGAGGAGGAGGAGGGGGATCACCTGGACCTGGGGGAAAAAGAGATAATACAACAGAGAAATCCCTGGAATGGAGAGTGGTGGCCATCGAGAATGAGATTCGACATTTTAACACTCGACTCAAAGACCTGTCTGTGTCTGGAGACTCTCTGTATGACAAGGTGAGTCACATGTCAGTATGGACAAACTTAGAAAGGTAGTGGATTACTGTTATAGGAGGGAAACTCCAAATAATGACAAGACAAATTAGGAATTCCCTACATGTTCAAATGAGCACCTTCACATTTCTTCATCGGATATAACTCTTATGTTTAGTTAAATTAGTTTACGTAACATAAACCACTCAAATTATTTATACATATTAAAATGTGCATTTCTATGTTTTAGTCATAGATATGTGTACCTTCGGTTGCTCCCTTGTATTCTTCCCAAGGGGGTCGCCACAGCGGATCAAGTCGCATTTGTAATCTGACAGAGGTTTTACACCAGATGGGATTTCCCTCCCCAAAACATGGGGAGCATGGACTTTTAGGGTAGGCTTCATTTAATACAGGGCAAGACATAGAATATCACAAATATCCTCAAACGTGCAAACATGATCGAGAGGTCCAGTTGATGTGGCGTGTAGCAGACATCCAACGGGCTAGAGCTGCACATGTGAGCATCCACCTGCTGGTCAAAGCAATCCCACCCCAAACTTTAAACTTTAAAGAGGCCATTGATTTTAAAAGAAATCCCCCACACTGTTGTTATGAAGGGGACTGCAGAGACGGAAACCATTTAGCAGGCTGCAAACATGTTTTGGACATGTAAGCATCAGCCTCAAGTGGCCATATGGGGAACTGCAGTTTGTTGGTATTTCGGCTCTTATTTTATTTTTGCCCCAGAAGAATTTCTGAAAGAAATCATGGACTAGATTTTACTTTTATTTATCATTTTTAAAATATTTTTTTTACAGCAGTTTTGTCAGTTGTGATTATAGAGTTCTCTCGAATGTTAACTTTTCAAACCAACATCCAGGTTGTGGACCTGAGCCAAGACGTCATTAAGATCAAGACACTGACCGGCAATGATGGAGAACACTTTAACCGCATCGTGACGGAGGTGGAGTTGTTGGGGCAGGACTGCGAGCTGTGCGGGAAGGTGGAGGAGGAACTGCAGAGGATGAAGAACCATTCCCAGGATGCACTTTCGCACATCCAGAGCCACATCAAGATAATCCAGGACAGACTGGACTCAGGGGGAGACGGCTGTTCCCAAAATATCTGCTCAAACCTGCAAAGGGAAGTCCATCTTCTGAGAGACGACATCAGGAGGTGCACCGGCGATTGTAAGAGCAGCCCAGCCACGCCCACAGGTAAGGCTACTAATCAAATTAGGCTTCACAATACCTGCCCTCCCTTCTTATTTGGTAAATGGGAAATGGACTGATACTTATATAGTGCTTTTCTACTCTGAGCACTCAAAGCGCTTTATATGATAAGCCTCAGCATTTTATTCTATGCCGTCAAGCGCATATAACTAGCGTGCGCGTATTTGCAATTTGGAGTTCAGCGTCTTGCCCATGCATTGACACCTGGACTGAAAGAACTGGGGATCAAACCGCTAACCTTCCAAGTAGAAGACGACCCACTCTACCTCCTGAGCCACAGCCGGTCAGCCTTTGCATTGTGTGCGGTTCTGTAGAGCTCACAGTTAAACTGATGAAGTGACTTTTTTTAAGTGTTGCTCCCATCATCTCTCTAACTGAAGTGTTTCAGTTTTACAAAATGAAAAGAAACTTTGTACTTAAGAGAAAATAGCCCTTTGAACAAAATTTGACCGAGGTAGCACAGTGATAGCATCAGCTGTTGGTCTCTTTTATCTGCTAAATATATATTAAAAAAGAGACCAGGCTCTGTTGCAGCAACGTTACAAAACAACATTATGTTAGTTAAGTTAAAAAAATATTATACTTAATAATGTTAATTAATAACATTGCATGGAATTTTAATATGACATCATGGTTTTGGTAGTAAAATGCACTGTAATTACACTGGTCTATAGAATGTTGCAGAAAAGTCTCCCTGTAGTCTGGTTATTGGTTATTTTGTGACCACTGAGCCATTTTATGACTGACTGGAATGAATCAGAATCAGAATGCTTTATTAATCCCGGGGGGAAATTGCTTGCATCACAGACAGTCCGTTTAGTATATATAAATATAAATATGAAAGATAGAAAACACAGATAAGAAGATAAAATATATGAGAGAACCCCATATGCAGAGAGTCCAGTGTGTGGCATAGGTGGTTGGAGGTTGAACAATGCTATTTACAGTTCATACACAGTATGGCAGTAGGGACTAGTCCAGTTACCAAAGGGGAGGAGCTGTGAAGTTTGGCTCAGGAGGTAGAACGGGTCAACTTCCAACAGGAAGGTTGGCTAACTTCTCCAGTCTACGCGCCGGAGTGTTCATGGGCAAGACACTGAACCCCACATTGTTCCTGATGCATCCATCAGAGTATGAATGTGTGCGCTTAAAGGCGTAGAATTAAGCGCTGTGCGTTTGTGTGTGTGAATGGGTGAATGAGGCTTGTAGTAAAAAGCGCTTTGAGCGCTCAGCTAGAATAAAAAAGCATTACATAAGCACCAGTCCATTTACCGTTCATATATATAAATATATGGGAGCAGCCGAAGGTACATATTTTTATATAGTAAATATAGTAAATATAAATCTGGCTGCAGAAAAATAAAGATGAAATATATCCCCTTTATGTGTCACAGTGAGGAGTTGTAAAGTTTGGTGGTCACAGGTAGGAATGAGTTCTTGTGGCGTTCTGTGGTGCACATCTATGCTAGTTAGTTGTAAGAGTTTAGCTCCTTGTTATCACAAGTTCAAAAATAATATGTCTTAGATGCCAGGTGTTTAATGTAATCGCAAGCATTTTAAATATGACAGTCATGTAGCAATGTCTGCAAAGTGGCTTAAAGTCATTTATTTAGCCTGGCAGTTGTGTTTTTACAGACATTTCCTCCTTATTATAATTATACCAAGCAATGATTCCTAAACCAGGGTTAGAACCACGAGCATTTTACAGTGAAGCCATTTTTTTGCAAATTAGCTTCTACATAACTCCACGGTGGATTTTAAACTGAACAGTCAAGGTGTGATTGAAGTGCAGACTTTCAGCTTTAATTCAACAGGTCTGGCAAAAGAATTGTTTTAATTATTTAGGAATTACTGCCATTTTTATACAGTCCCCCATTTTCAGGGGGCTCAAAAGTACTGGAGAAATGACTGACCAGCAGTTTCATGACCAGATGTCGCCTGTTCCCTTACTACTTAACAGGAAACTAAGCAGATAAAGGATCTGGAGTTAGTTCTCAATATTGAACTTGCATTTGGTAGCTGTTCACGGAAACCCTCAATATGAGGTGCAAAGAGATGTTGACGCAAGCGAAGGAGGACATTGTTAGGCTGAAAACATATTGATGGTTGGATTTAAAATCCTGTGGTGGTGTACAGAATATAAAAATATAAAAATGTGTCATTGGCCAAATACTTATTGACCTAACTGTATATGGAGAGATTAGCTTAAATATAAAAAAATAATAATTAAAGAATTGAGTGGCCCTGTAAATGTTTAACATACTGTCCCTATTAAATAAATTTAAAAAAAAATTTAAATAACCAGACTGACATTAGAAAATGGCAGTAAAAATAAATCCACAAATGATTAAAATTAAAAAAGTGGATAAATGGCTTTAAAAGGTCACTAAAAGTGTCTAATATTTGAAGTAAAATAATTAAATGTAAAGGACATGTAGAAACAGTTGAAATGAAAATATTATAGTATTTTGCGAAAAGGTAGAAAATTAAACCAGTGAGCATATGTAAGCTGCTGAAATACAGCAACTAGCTCAATCTGATCTTTTAAAAATGCATTCAATTATTTTGCTCAAAGAATGACTAGGAGTTCAGCTGTTAGTTAAGAGAGCGTTTTAAATGTTGAAATAGCAGTAAACACTGCATTTTTAGTGCAGCATAGTTGGGGAAAACTGATGTCTAAGTGTAAAGAATTTAATAGATGTTAGAGTTCCAACCAGGGGCATGTTCAGAGGAGGGGCCAGGGGTGGCCCTAGCCTCCAAACTCCCCCAGTTCAGGTCTCTGTAGCGCCTGACATGAAAATCCAAATCCAGCCAACCATAATCTACTTTTGGAGGGATTGGTAGTTCACCTCAAAGTATTAGGATATGACGACACAGTAGCAGAAAAAAAAAATGTCATTTATGATACTTTTTTAAAAGTATAGATATATTTTGAATACGCCTTTGGGTGCTCCATTGTATTTTCCCCAAGCGGTCGCCACAGCATAAGAACCCACATTGATAATTTGGTCTTGATGACACCTGGAATCGAACCAGCATTTCAAGGAAATATTTTCATGTGAGCCACTGAACACTTCATTTGTGTGCCATTAGGTGGTGATCCTGGTGGCACTGGTGGCACGGTTGGTACCACTGGACAGCTGGATGCCGCGAAGCCTTTAGACGGCCACAGCGTGATTGAAGGCTCCATCAACAATAACCAGCTAAAATCGCTGCAGGGCGGACTGTCTGAAGTCATCCTCACATTCAGCTCTATCAACGACACCCTGAAAGGTCTTGAACACACGGTGCAGAAGCACGGCAGTGTCATCACAGACCTCGGTGAGCTGAGCTCAGTAACGCCATCCATCTGCACTTATTGCCGCACCGTCCCTACCTGGCGTTCAACCTTTAACCCTCTGATTTCTAACAGGAAACACAAAGGATAAGATCATCTCAGAGCTGGACAAAATCCAGCAGGAGATGACAGAGCACATTGAGGAGAGCCGGGACCGTCTGGATAAGACGGACCGAGACGTTCGACGGTTCGAGAGCACATTGCTCGAAATCGGAGACTGTAAGAGGTCTGGAGACGGGCTGGAGAAGAGGCTGTCAAAGCTGGAGGGAGTCTGTGGGAGGCTGGATGGTGTCTCTGACTCCATCCTCAAAATCAAGGAAGGTATGGTTCATTTTGATGGTTAAGTATATGTTTACTTTTCCTTAACAACATCTTAAGAAAGCCTAAATAACCTATAATGTGTACTCAGGTAATAACACATCATGCCACTGGTTGAAGTGATCTATGAACTGATTCAGTAGCTCCCAGATTCGTTGCTCCATCAACCTATAAACTACACAACATGAAGCTATCTGACTGGATGATTATGAAAATCTGCGTACACGCTGCTACTTTTCACTGATTGCTTTTTGATCCTCACTTCTACTCTGAGAAAGCAAGAAGATGTGAACCCTTCGCTCAAATCTGCCATCGGGGTAATGTAGAGCTTTGGTTTGAAATACTGTATGTTGCTGTCTGGACACAGCAGCTGATCATAGTGAAAAAAAAAATACAGATTCAGCTCAGATGAAAAAGCAAAGTTCATATCTTCTGTCTTTTGCGTCATGAGGTCGAATGAACTTATTAGCTGAATCATGGATGCACAAAACAAAACCCTGAGTGCTCTTGTTTTCACTTTCCATCCACGGTAATTTTGCATCAGTTAGAAACAACGTTGATGCCACAATGCCACGGTCTTCCCGGGAGTGGACATCCCAACAAATTCACCCCAAGGACAGACCATGCAATACTGCAGAAAGCTCAAAAGCTACATTTCAGACTCTACAGGCCTCAGTTAGCATTTTAAATGTTAAAGTTCAGGGCAGTACAGTTAGAAGAATACCTAACAAGTATGGCTCGTTATCTGAACAAACCACAAGCATTGTGGACAAATGTCCTTGGGACATACAAAATGAAAATGGAGATGTTTGGCCGTAATGCATAGCACCCCATTTAGGCAAATACCAAGTACCAACTGTCACAGCGATGGAGGGGTGACGATATGGGCTTGTTTTGCTGCCACGGGGCCTGGACACTGGCAGTCGTTGAGTTCACCGCAAACTCCTCTGTATACCGAAAGTATTCTAGAGTCAAGTAAAGTTTGCTCTAAAATGGGTCATGCAACAGGATTATGATCCCAAGCGCAGCAGCAAATCTGCAACAGAACGGCCGAAAAAGAAAAGAATCAATGTGTTGCACTGGCCCAGTCAAAGTCCGGACCTCAACCTGATTTAAATGTGTGGGACCTGTGCATACACGAATGCCTGCAAACCTCAATGAACTGAAGCAAGACTATAGAGAAGAGCGGGCCAAAATTCCTCCACAACAATGTGAGAGTCTGATGAGGTCATAGAGAAAACCATTGCTTCAAGCTATTGCTGCAGAAGGTGTCTATTGAATCATGGGGGTGTACTGTTTTTCTAAACTTAACTTTCTTTTTCACATGATTATAATTAATGAACATCAAAGTGTCAAAAACTTCAGTTCCTCGAATGGCCATAAGAGGCTGCCTCCTCAGGCGAATGAATCCCCTTAGATCTCCATGTTAAAATGGCCCAAACTTTACAGGAACTTTCTAATGAAATCTTATCAATGCCTGAAGCTTGCAGTAGTGCAAGACATTCCACTAGCTGTCTGCAAGGCATTTGGGTCACTAAACCTTGCTAGCTACGCTAGCTTCATAAATCACTGGGTGAATTCACGGTACCAACTTCCACTCTTTATTTACAGTCTATGCAGTGAATGTACTCACATGTTGGAAGATAGATCTACACCACTATGTTATTCTCATTTTATGTGCAAAAGTGTGCTGCAGACTGACAGCTGATTGTTGTCGTCTTCAGAACCTGATCTCTTCAGCTGATATTCAGTGAAAGCGAACTTCTCATTCCTCTGCAAACATATTTCACTGTTTTTCTCTCTCCTCACGTCTTCAGAGCAAGTGAGGAAACAGATGAGGGTACTGGCACGTACCCAGTATCTGTGATCACGTTACGAGTAAGAAGAACTTACGTGTACCGCGCCGTGACGTTCGCGGCGTTTTGATGATTTTCTTCTGTTGTTTTCCACGTTCAGGACTGAACCAGCATGTCTCCAGTTTGTGGACTTGTGTTTCTGATCTGAACAAGACAGTTACGCATCATGGAGGAATCCTGGGCTTTATCCAGAACAGTCAGGACGACATCCACAGCAGAGTGAAGAACCTGAACTCGAGCCTCAACCAGGTCTCCAGGGACCTGCAGAGTTTCTCGGAGCATGACCTCACTGGTGAGCTGCTCTTTCCTCCTTTCGATTTTGTCCTTTTCTTTAATTTTATTTCACATTCATCATGTTTATATCAAAGAGGGCTGAACATGAAACACAAAGATGTCTGCCAGTGGTGTCTGACAGTAGACCACTGAGATGCAGTGAATGTTTCCAGTCAGTTTCTGCCCTCTGCAGGACCAATCAAGTGATGCTACACTGACCTGAAGCTCTGAGATAGTGTGTTGATGGTGTGTTGTTTCATTTTGTAGGCCCTGCACTACTCAGCAGAGGTTTGAATTTAAAGCTCTTTTAATTAACTCACTAACTGCAAAACCAGAAGGGAGGTTTTTACTGTCGTATTTAACCACGAAAACAGAGGGAAATCTAGAGGAAGCTACGAATCTGGTGTACATGTTGTATTTTGCTAACTCATAAGCTAACCAGTAGCATTTTTGTGTGATCAGTGTGTTTTAAGCTCATTGAGCCAAAGGACTGATGAGCTGGAGGTCTCTTCCTGTCAAAAGGGAGTTCTTCCTTCCCACAGTCACCGAGTGCTTGCTCAGAGGGGATCGTCTGATTGTTGGGGTTTCCTCTCTAACACCATAAGATCTTTACCTTACAGTGCAAAGTGCCTTGAGGCGACTTTTGTTGGGAATTGGCGCTATATAAAAAAATGAATTGATTTGAAATTCTAATGGCACAGTGAGGCATCTGTCTAAGGGTCCTGTCACACATGACGATTCAGCAAGCACAATTCCTCTAAAATGCTGGCATACGCATAACAGTGATGCTATATGGACGTATACACAATATACTGCTAACGTATATAGAACGTAATGCCAACGAATGCTAGCGTATTGCCGGCATTCACAACTTAAAGCTCATTTGTACCACTTCCCTTAAACACACCACATACACCATTATAGAGGAGCTGTACGTTAGAAACATGTTCAGTACGACTGGAACTCTTCAAATATGTCTACAAATGTCAATACGCGTTGGAGGTAAGTTCGATATATGTTACACATAGGTTAAAAACACCTTACCCATAGGTTATTAACACGTTTTGGGTATGCTAGACATCATCTCATATTTCGAGCTAACGTGAGTCAATGTATGCATAAAGTACCTGTAACTTATGGTCTGCGTATGTGGGACCTAAGAGCCATATGCTGGCATACACCAGAAATTTGGTTCATGCTCAAAATTTTCCTGTGACCTCGCCGTACTACGACGTATACCGGCGTACTTCAGCGTGCTCTTAACTTATACAAAACCTACCAATTGCTTAATCGACGTACACCAGGGTATTTGCAGATTTTTTTCATACGTGAGCATACGCTGGTTTAATCGTCAAGGTGTGGCAGGGGCTTAACTTCTGTCCACAGTTCACAAGAATTGCTGCTCCTCCTAGAGTATCGATGGGATTTTAGTGAAACTTGCATGCAGCGATCACATAATGGGTCATCACCTAAACCATGCTCGAGGTCAAGTTCTTATTTTATTTTACCAGCACTTTCCCAGTTTCACGAGAATCGCTACTTTTGTCTTAAGCCAGGTTACTGCCAGTCAAGAACTAGAGCCGTGGCGTAGGCATAGTATTGGATCCTGGCATACAACAATAGGGTAATAACGTGGTTCACCAACAAGTCATGATCAGCAGAACTTGTGGAAAAGTTGATGGACAGTTTGCAGCGTTACACTGTCACTATTCCTGTCGTGCCCACCAGACTTTCAATGACTTGCTTCGTTTAGATGGTGGACCAACTGCTAATAGCGCTGTGAGAGACTGAAATATTGCTTTTGCCACACATGTTGCGTACCACTTTTAACCTGTCAGAGGGTCTTATTGATCCTATTGGTCGGGATCATGGAGGGAGTGGCCCTGTTAGTTGACTGAAAACCGATGCCAAGGACACGTAATGCTTTCTTTCTGTACTTCACATGTGAATTGGGATGGATCGTGAGTCGGATGAGCTTAGGTTCTGATTTAAAAGTTAAGTCGAAATCATAGATCTCTGTCCAAAATAAAGCTTAACTGAACAGAGAAGCCTGTCCTCACTTGCTTTGGTGACAGCTGCTATGTT
This sequence comes from Etroplus canarensis, assembly GCA_015106775.1. NCBI lineage: Eukaryota > Metazoa > Chordata > Actinopteri > Cichliformes > Cichlidae > Etroplus > Etroplus canarensis. The sequence continues at coordinate 7,071 of VUQH01050304.1, read as the reverse complement.
CACACATGCATCTTTTTTTTTTTTTGCACCAATCAGCATATAAATTAGACTGAGTGACAGCTTTTATTATTTATTTAAAAATTAATTTGTATTTAAATATTTTTTGTCTCATAATTCTGGCTCTGTAGTCTAATCTAATTATAATTATAATCATAATCATAATAATAACAATAGTGGGAGCAGTAGTGGTAAAAGCTCAGGTAGCATCCTGGGGTATGACCACAAAGTTCTGAAACTCTGCGTATCAGCAAAAATTAAGAGATGATCAAAAATGTGGCTGCTTCCTCTTCAGGGTCATCTCCTTGGACACCTCTGCACTGCTTCCTGCTCACCTGCTGTTTTTACATCTTTACCTGGAAGTCCCATCCTGACCAATTGTTTGTATGCAATTCACAATAGATATACAGTATTTAGTCAAACTACGTCTGTCTGACAACTGACATTACCTTCATATCAAGGAGGACTTCTACACGGAGCATGATCTTTGCTTTTTGGGTCATTCTTTTAGTATTCATGGGATTTTGCAGGGTGGATTACCCTCTCTGTGTTGGGGACGAGCTCCTGCCCCAGGTGGAAGCGTTCAAATATCTCCGGGTCTTGTTCACAAGTGAGGGGAGGATGGAGCGGGAGATTGACAGATGGGTCGGGGCAGCATCTGCAGCGATGTGGACGTTGTACCCGTCTGTCGTGGTGAAGAGGGAGCTGAGCGCCAAGGCAAAGCTTTCAATTTACCGGTCTATCTACGTTCCTACCCTCACCTATGGTGATGAACTTTAGGTAATGACCAAAAGAATGAGATTGCGAATACAAGCAGCCGGAATGATCTTTCTCTGCAGGGTTGCTGGGCTCACTCTTAGAGACAGGGTGAGGAACTCGGTGATCCGGGAGAGGCTCCGAGTAGAGCCTCTCCCGACCCCGAGGAAGACCCAGGACACACTGGAGAGACTGTGTCTCCCAGGTGGCCTGGGAACGCCTTGGTGTCGCCCCTGAAGAGCTGGAGGAGGTGGCTGGGAAGAGGAAAGTCTGGGCCTCTCTGACCGAACTGCTGCCTCTTCGACCCGGAAAAGCGGTAGACTACGGCCGGATGGGTGGGATTTTGCAGCATGAATTTATCCCCAGAGTGAGGCATCACACTGTACTCTCGTGTGGTGCATGCTGTTGTGCACATCAAAAAGGCACACCCTACTCACCTACGGTTTTGTCCCCTTTTCCCAAAACCAAAGCAACTGTTTTTCCATTTTGACACACTGAGAGAACTTTCAGAATGAAACATTAAGAGTAAAAGAAAAAAAGTACCTTCAGCTGCTCTCTTGCATTCTAACTGAAGGGGTCACCACAGTGGATTGATAGCAGTTGTGCTGAATCAGTGCAGCACTGTCCAAGGAGGGGGACCTTGAAGGAGAGATCCCATTTCATCAGTTAAGATTTTTGGCTTTTTTTTTAAGATGACGTACCTGCAAGAGGCTCGCTGAGTCTCCGTTTCTACTTGTGCTGAAAGTGGCTATGGGGGGAAAGTGTCTCCCACTGGACTCCTGGTGTTCTCTGTGGCTGGAAGCTGCTTACTGCTGGGGCAGTGTCAGCATCCTTCTCTGCCTTCCCCGCTCTCTGGCTCCGCCCCTCCCTCAGCGTCTCCATCGTTTTCATGCAAAGTCACACAAATTGTTCGTTAAACATGTTTGTGATTTTCAGAGTTAAAATATCTAACCTTTTCCTACTCGGTTAGTGACTGTGAGATTGTGTTGAAAAAAATGGCACCAAAAAGGCAATATAAAAGGCTATTAAGGTGCAATATAAAGGTAAAATCAAACGTAGTCAAAAGCGGCCAGTTATACCCTAGACTCCAGAGGGTTAAAGATGGAAAGATGGATTCTTTCAGTTCACTGTGGGTCAGTTTAAAATATCAGCAGCTAATAAACAAAGCTTTAACTAAACCTGCAGGTTGTGTCTTCAGTGTGTCTCTGTGTGTTGTCTAATTAGAAACAATGTCATTAATCCATTTGTCGAAAAGATGCATTTTGTTGGTTTTATTACAAAATCAAACCTGTCAGCTAACTGCTAATACACTAACACAGATCCCCGTCGCTGTTAAACTTAATGTCAACATACGGAAAGGAATAACGGTACAATCACTAGATTTTGGGTGGATTTATGCAGCTTTCTAATCTCTTAAAGTCTACCAGCTTCACATAAAAAAATTCGACAGATGATGTTCATGTCTGTTACTTAGGCCCACCAGGACCTCAAGGACCACCAGGAGAGACAGGCTCAAGCGGGCCCCCTGGATTTCCTGGACTTCCTGGACGACAAGGAGAAATTGGTCCCCGAGGTCCTCCTGGTAAGATGGATGTTTTATATTTATACATAGCATGAGATTATAGAGGAATAAACATATTAAGTGTGAGTAATTTTGGCAACTCTATGCCTCTTACTGCAACAGCTCACATGATAAATTCAGCATATTTACAAAATGTTGCCTCCTGAGCTTTTTTCGCATTAAAAGCAAGGGACCGAAGATTAACACTGTTCTGTAAAAAGGACAAAGCCAGCAGCTGATCAGCTCTGCTGTTGGGTTTCTTTCTCACTTCTGTTATAAGCTAAACAGACTGCTGGCTGCCCATTGTGCTTTTTTGTTGTTTCACCTTTGCTAACACCTGCTCTGGTTTCTTGCAGGTCCCAAAGGTGAAACAGGTACGTTCTCAATCAAAACAAAGCACACCCAAAGATAAACGGGCTAAAAGATGATAGCATCACAAATGAAGGTGGTCATGTCTGACTGTGTCTCTGTATATTCTCAGGTTTTCCTGGTGCTGATGCTAGCATCCCCAAAGTGTCGTTCTCCGCCGCCTTGACTGTCCCCATGGAGAGAGCGGGAACCATCGCCTTTGACAAAGTCTTTGTCAACGAAGGAGAATTCTACAACTCACGAACAGGTGAGCATGAATGGAGGCTGTCTGTCATGTCAGTCACGGGGTTAGGGATCATTCAGCCTCTCCTCCACAGGTTTGCATTGACACTGAACCCCAAATAGAGTCCCGATGGTTGCACTCTAGGAGTAATTTTTATTCATAACCAACCTACAAACTTTTATATAATTTCAAGCCTGTGTTTGGTTACTTTTCAGCATGACTGAGGTAAAGTGACATACGTAAAGGTCACAGAAGTAGTTGCTCTGTGGTGATCACTGACATCCAGCGTGGAGGGTCGCAAGTCATGAAAGAAATGGCTTGCTAGTCTGAGAAGTACGGATAATCTAGCTGAAAGCTGTCAGTCAGGCCTTTTTAATTTTTCACGTGGTCGCTGTGAAACCTCGGCGCACACCCTGAATGACAGCCGCTTCATTTGCGTACTGAAGAAGATATGTAGAAAGAAATACAGAAATTAATATTTTGGGGGGGTGCAGCTTGCGATATGTAAAGGTATAGAGAAGGTCAGAAGGAGTTGCACTGTGTCTTTGTGGATCTACAGAACGCATATGAAAAGGTGCCAAGAGAGGAACTGCGGAATTGCATGAAGAAGTCAGGAGTGGCAGAAAGTATGTGAGAGTGGTGCAGGACATGTATGAGGACAGTGAGGAGAGGAGTGACAGATGGGTTCAAGGTGGGGCTGGGATTGCGTCAGGAATCAGCTCTGAGCCCCTTCTTATTTTCCGTGGTGATGGACAGACTGACAGGTGAGGACAGGCAGGAGTCTCGGTGGACTATGATATTCTAAGATGGCATTGTGATCTGCAGTGAGAGCAGCGAGTAGGTGGGAGAGAGCCTGGAGAGGTGGAGGTATGCACTGGAGAGAAGAGGAATGAAAGTCAGTAGAAGCAAGACAGAGTACATGTGCTCAAATGAGAGGGAGGCAGGTGGAACGGTGAAGATGCAAGGAGTAGAGGTAGTGAAGATGGATGAGTTAAAATACTTGGGATCAACCATTCAAAGCGCAGGACAGAGCACAAAAGAGGTGAAGAAGAGAGTGCAGGCAGGGTGGAATAGGGGGACAGAGGGACAGCTCAAGTTGAGAAGTTTGCAGACAAAGTCAAAGATGTAAGGCTGAGATGGTTTGGACAAGTTCAGAGGACGGATAGCTGAAAACTGAATAGCTGAAACAGATTCAAAATGGTTCATGTTTCCGGTCTTTTTTAATGTATTGGATTGAATATTTTAATTGACTTGTTAAATAATATCATTATATATTTCGTATTGGACTGTTTGTTCTGTTTTTTTTTTACATCTTGAATATTTGTTTTGTGGTGTTGATCCAGTCTTTAACATGGTGAACTGGTCCTCTTCAGGTATCTTCACTGCCCCTGTAGACGGACATTATTTCTTCAGCGCTGTCCTGACGGGTCATAGGAATGAAAAGATCGAGGCAGTCCTGTCCAAGTCCAACTACGGCATGGCCCGCGTGGACTCCGGCGGCTACCAGCCCGAAGGCCTGGAGAACAACCCTGTGGCTGAGGCTAAAATAAACCCGGGCTCTCTGGCGGTCTTCAGCATCATCCTGCCTCTACAGACTCGGGACACGGTCTGCATTGACCTGGTGATGGGCAAACTGGCTCACTCTGTCGAACCCCTCACCATCTTCAGCGGCGTGCTGCTGTATGAATCAATGTGACCATTTATGCTGACGCCTGGTGAACAAAAAAGGCCTGAGAACCTGAACAGCGCTGTTTAAGATTAATGACAAACCCACAGGAGACGGGTCGTTAAAGTATGATGTCACCCCTATATTTTGGGAGTGATCAAGACCTGATGACAGAGTATTTTCGATGAAGCTTCCTGGTTGATTTCAGCATCAGTATAACACAGCTCACACAGCCTGCGCGGGAACCTGTTTGACATTGTCTTGCGAGGAGGCTTTTTGTCTCCGTTCACGTGGATGCCGGAGTGGATTTACTATAAACCCAGTCAGCTGATCTGATGTGGTCACACGGTCTGACCTCAGAGCAGCACTGTGAGAACCGACGTCCCTGTAAACCAGGATAAGCTGATGCCTGCCAGACCTGCTTCTTCCTGCCAGAAAGCCTTTGGAAACACACCAGCGCATGCGGTGATGAGTTACATTTTTAACAATTTTATGTGCTGTTAGTGCCCTCTACAGGCCACAGATCTCATTACAGCCATAATGTGAACAAACATTCTGATGATTTATAGATTATTGGATGCCTTTAACCTCCCATAGAGGGGCTGAAAGTGCAAAGTTTGTCCTGAGGGCAGTGCTACAGGAAAGACTGTGAATTAAAGATATCTGTCACTGATCATTTGAGTGTTAGACGTGGAGATGTAGTTGCCTGAAGTGTGGGTCCTCCGCCTGGCTTTAAATGTTAATGTACGGTTGCTCTCACTCACCAGTCAGTCCACTCCGTCTGTGCAGCACATCCTGCTGTTGGCTTCCACATAAGCCCAAAGCAGAGGTCACAGTTTGAACTTCATGTGCCCCAAGCACTTTCTTCCACAACCACTCCAGTTTATCCAGACGTTGCTCTGCAGGTATTAGATGTTGACACATGGTGGGTCTGGTTTACTATGAGGACCTCACCTGCCGCTTAATGTGGAGCTTTTACGTGATAGTGCTCAGTCATTTTAGGAAGGTTTACATACAGGTAGTCCATACATACATTTTTGGACAGCGACACGTTGTAATGTCGCCTCCGTACACCACCACAGCAAATTTAAAATCAAGCAATCGAGATGTGATTGAAGTGCTGACTTTCAGCTTTAATTTGAAGGAGTTTGACAAAAGAATCGCATTATGTGTTTTGGAATTACAGTCATTTTTTTTTTCATGCTCCTCCATTTTCACAGGCTCAAAAGTAATGGTACAAACTAACATAATATTTAAATGTAAGGATTGTTTTTTTTAATACTTGGATGGAAATCCTTTGCAGTCAATGACTGCCTGAAATCTAAAACCCACGGACATCACCACATGGTGTTCTTGAGAGTAACCAACGGTTTGCACCTTGTTATAAACTCTCTGAATTTACATTCACGAAGGCGTCCCTTTATTGTACGCTGCATGCACGACTATTAGGCAAATTGCATTTTTGAGGAGTACTTTTATTGTTTAACAACAACAGTTCTCTTTGTCAATCCAAAATATTAATAAACCTCAAACCTGAATATTTCAGGAAGTGAAAGTGAGGTTTTGGCTTTTGTATGAGAAAAGAAATGAATCGGTGACCAGTATAGCCACGCTTCTTTTCAGTAACACTAAAAGTCTTCCATCCATGGAGTCTGTCAGTTTCTTGATCTGTTGACCATCAACTTTTTGTGCAGCAGCAACCACAGCCTCCCAGACTCTGTTCAGAGAGGCGGACTGTTTTCCTTCACTGTACGTCTCACGTTTAAGAAGGACCCACAAGTTCTCAACAGGGTTTAGGTCAGGTGAGGAAGGGGGCCATGTCTTTATTCTGCCATCTTTAAGATGGAGCATTGTCCTGCATAAAAGTCATGGTCTTCTTGAAAGATGAAGACTTTTTTCCAGACCACTGCGTGAAGAGTGTCTTCTAGAAACTGGCAGTAGGTTTGGAAATTGACTTTGAGTCCATCTTCATCCTGAAAAGGTCCAACAAGCTCATCTTTAATAATTCCAGCTCATACCAGTACCCCACCTCCACCTTGCTGGTGTCTTGAGTTGGAGTGGAGCTCTGTGTCCAGTGCTGATCCAGCCACAGGTCCGTCAAGAGTCCCTCTCATCTCATCAGTCCATAAAACCTTTGAAAAATCTGTCTTCGCATATTTCTTGACCCAGTCTCGGCGTTTCAACTTGTGTGTCTTGTTCAGTGGTGGTCGGGTTTCAGCCTTTCTTACCTTGGCCATGTCTCTGAGTACTGAACACCTTGTACTTCTGGACACTCCGGGTAGGTTGTAGTTCTGGAATGTGACAGCACTGGAGGATAATGGTTTCCTGGTAGCTTCACGTTTGATTCTTGTCAAATCTTTGGCAGTTCATTTGTGTCATTTTCTCTCAACACGTTTCTTGCGACCCTCTTGGGTATTTGCAACAAAACGTTTGATGGTTCTGTGGTCACGTCCTAATATCTTGGTAATTTGAAGAGTGCTGCATCCCTCTGAAAGATGT
>VUQH01050300.1:4036-17129 GCA_015106775.1 Etroplus canarensis | reverse complement strand
TCACAAAAGGCTGTGCTGGAAGCAAACCCTCCACTTACCGGCATGCTGTAATTATGCGAGGGGTTTAGTATTAAGTGAATAATGACCTCACTATGTGGCTGTGTGTGTGTTAACCTCACGAAAATCATATAGGGAGGAGAAAGTGGGGCTTTTCTTTGCTCCCAGGTGGAGGTCCTATCCTGCTGACTTTGGAACAGTTAATGAGATTTTTAATTTTTTCTTTAACACTGTAGAGTAAAGGACTGTAAAAATATCCAGGAAGGTTACAGCGACACTGATTTGATATTATCTGTAATGTGATGACAACATAGACCTGTGTGCAAAGGTGATAAATCCCTACTCGACTCAGATACTGGGATAATGCCATTTTAAAATAATCTCTTATTGGTGCATAATCTCTTATGTAATAAGAGGTAAGTAAATGGTGGTTCTTAATTGATGAGTCACTATGGGCAACAAACAAAATGCATCCAACCATCTCATACAAGTAACAGTACCAGTGCCAAAATCCCTAATATGGTCATGTAGAAAAAAGTTCTCACAGGACTCTTTGCAGTCCTGTGACAAACTAAGTACATCCCATGATTCAGTAACTTGTAGAACCACCTTCAGCCCCTACAATTAAAGTTAATAGTTTCTGTATGATTTTATCAGTCTCTCACATCATTGTTGAAGAATTCTAGCCCACTCTTCTTTACAAGATAGATAAATAGATAGATAGATAGATAGATAGATACTTTATTCATCCCAGATGTTGCTTCATTAAGATTTGCAGCCATTTCTTATGCACAGCTGTCTTACAATCCCGCCACAGCATTTTAATCACATCGAGGTCTGGACTTTGACTGGGCCATTGCAACACCTTGATTTTTTTCAGTCATTCTGTTATAAATTTGCTGCTGGGGTTGGGATCATTGTCCTGTTGTATGACCCAACTTCATCCAAGCTTTAGCTGTCAGACAGATGACCACACATCTGACTTTAAAATACTTTGGTTTGCAGAGGAGTTCATGGTCGACACAATGACTGAAAGGTGCCCAGCTCCTGTAGCTGCAGAACAAGCCCAAATCATTACCCCTCCTCCACTGTGCTTGAGAGTTGGAATGGGGTGTTTGTTCTTATGTGCTGCGTTTGCTTTTCACCAAGTGTGGCACTGAACATTATGGCCCAAAATCTCCACTTTGGTCTTATTTGTTCAGAGAAGTCTTGTAGTTTGTTCGTAAGTAACTTTGCAAACCTAAACTGTGCTGCCAGTTTTCTTTTCAGAGAGAAGATGCTTTCTCCTGGCAACCCTTCCACACAAGTCATACTTGTTCAGTCTTTCTCTGTTTGTGCTGTCATGAACTTTAACATTTAACATGCTAACTGAGGTCTGTAGAACCTGAGCCCTTGGGGTTTTTTTTTTGCAGTTTCTCTGAGCATTGCACAGTCTGACCTTGGGGTGAATTTGTTTGGACGTCCACTCTGGGCAATGTTGTGACATTGTGACAACACACACCTGAATGCTCTAGCCCAGCAACCTGCCAAAACATCTGCTTTTATAGAGGCAGTCACATGTGAAAAATTGGGAAACCTGTGAAAAACTTCTTTTCACATGACTATTTATCTTTTTGTGTTGTTTTTCAGCAGCTTTATATAAATATTATACTCTGCGTGTTTCCATAGAAACAGGAGGTGATAGTGGGCGAGCGGACGACTGCGAACAAAAATCACTGTAGAAGATAAACAAATGCTAAGACAGTATAATAGATACTACTAAGATACTGTACTTCTATACTGTATACACAAATACTCTCCTTCAACTGAAATAGTTTGAACTTAGCTGTAATTTTTAATTTTTGCATGATTTTTTACACAGACTAAGCAATAAAAATGTCACAGTTTGGGCTCGGCCTCTTCATTCTAGTTTAAAAAATTGCTTTCACACATCAGTTTATTTCATTTAGTCCTGACTAATAAAAAATGTATTGTTTAATGTTCAGACTGACTCATGAAAGCAGGAAAAAGACGTTTTTCCTTGACATTGGATGGACATTGGAAACCAGTATATACTTCCAGGTCCTGAAATGTTTTCAGGATACTTTCCCTTGAAACTGCGTAATATGTCTGCCTTTTTATGCCTGCATTTCTCCGTAAGCCTGGAAAAAACACCCAGATTCAGTCAGTAACAGCTCCACATCTGTAAGGTCAAAACAAACAACCTTGAGCATTGCAGATAGAAGACACTTAGTCTTGTCACTGCCATCGCCAGGACAGAGAGCGGTTCAGAAAACCAGCAAACAAAACAGTAAATGAGAGAGTAAACAGTCAGAAAACATTGACGTTCTTGAATTCTTTCTCAAATCTTCTCGGCTGTGACTCAAAGCCAAATTTGATGCCAAAGAAGCGAAGCAGAGCAAACACTACATCCATTTTATTCATAGCAGCAGTAGGTGGCCTGGAAGTGTATGTGTGTGTGTTTGCCAAAATCTGCAAACTTCTGAAAATGGTGGTGGGCTGCATTTTAATAACACATTTTAAAACAACAAAAAAAATCTTCCCACAGTCTCTTAAGTAGATTTTCTGCTTTTTTTGTGTCATCAGCAGAGAGAGTTTGCAGAGTAATCATGGAGACAAGTGTGCAAGTTTACTTATGTAATTGCAGACAAGTAATAATGTCACCCCTCCATTAAAGGCTGAGCCCCAGAACGCTCCAGAAACTCTCAGTGAATTAGCAAAGTTCAGACAGGCTTACTGCTTGTGGCTGTGTGTTTTGAGGAAAAGGGAGGATTATACCTGACTGCAGAAATAATCAGCAGAGATTAGACTCACACAGAGAGATTTATACTGCTTTGGGAAAAAGCTGCACAGAGAGGAGAGACGGCTGGTCCGTCGGGGTGATAAATTTCTCTCTTCATCCATCATGTGTGTGTGAGGAGGAAGAAAAAAGACATCATAAGGCACAAGTCATCCTCAGCTGAATATGTCATTGTTGGGTAAATGGGCAGCTGACCAAGCACGCATCAGAGGAGAAATGGGTAAACAGAGAAAGGGCCTGCTGTTCTATTATATAATGCCTCTGAAAGTCACATTGGACTGTGTCACATGAAACACTGATCTGAAGCCATAAAGCCCTTTTAGCGATCGAAACTGGAGATGAATTAGGTGTTCATCCCGTATGAATTATTTAGTGTTATTGATTGGTTATTATTATGTTTTGCTGTGTAAAGGCAGAAAAATGCTGAGCAAACATGGTCAATTTTTACTGCGTAGCTTCCAATTTGTTTTTTTTTCCTCCAGCTTTTGTCACCCTCTGGTGGGGATAGGAGGTTACTACAACAACAGCTCAACACAGGAGGCAGTTTGGATTGAACTTAATGTGTGATTTACGTTCCAGGTCTTTCACATCATTGCCTGCTGGCCCTGTAAGAGTCAGAGAGGATGCTAATGATGATGATGATGATGAAGAGGAAGGGGTCAAAGGAGTCCTTGGCCTTGATGACTTTTCTTCTGGCCTCAGCCAGCTGTATCCTTCTCCCATCAAAAGAGGATCTTAATCGTAAGTTTATGGGGCACAACAGAAATGTAAAGGGTCAGTTCATTAACCAAAAAAAGGATGATGCAAACTAAGACATTTATGGATTATGTGTCAGGTGTAAATCAGTAGAGCTGGCAGGAGCATGATGTACTATTGATTACATAAAGTTTCCAAAAATATCCATCTGTAAACAAAACATATATAATTCACTTTTTACATTGATGAGTATCAGTAATACTCAAAGATTATATTACAGAAGTTCACATTTTCTGTGTGTTTTATGTGGTTTGCAGAGATCTCCATTCAAGGAGAAAAATATCTGGACAAACAAATTGAAAATGCCATTAACGGCGTTAAGGAGATGAAGAGTGTGATGCAGAAATCTTCAGAAGACCACAAGAAGTTCTTGGATGATTTGGAGAAAACCAAGCAGAAGAAAGAGGTAGCATTAATATTATCAAGCCTGTAAGGGCGTGAGCAAAATGAAGATGTCTAGCGGTTGTTTGTTTTTTTTTTGGCCACAACAGACAGCAGAGTAAACTCTTTCAAGTGCTGTAATGGTTTACATTTTTATAAATCAGTTAACAGTGAGAAAACCCAACGTGTTTGCTGTTTTTTACTTAAGCAAATCTGTTTCTGTTGCAAGTAAGCAGTTGCTTTTTTTTCCTGAGAAAAATTAGTGATGAAAATCGTTGTTAAAGTTGTTTCCACACACACAACTCGACACCAAAGAATCACACATTATCACCAAAGACAGCACCAGAATAACAGTTTACATGTTTTTTAATGTATAGGAGGCAATGCGTACGGCTCAGGAGATGGAGGACAAGCTGGAGCAGGAGGAGGAGGTTTGTAACGAGACCATGAAGGCTCTGTGGGAGGAGTGCAAGCCTTGTCTGAAGAACACCTGCGTTAAATATTACTCCCGAACCTGCAGCAGTGGATCTGGACTGGTTGGACGCCAGGTCAGACTCTAAAGAAGCTACAATACACTACATTTACACTGAGATTTGACTGTCAGGAGCAAGACAGTGCCATCCTTTATGACCGGTTTAGTGCAATACAATATATGGACAAAGGCATTGGGTCACCTACACATGACAGGAGTTTTTATGACATCTCATTCTAAATCCATAGGCATTAATGTGGAATTGGTCGCCTTTTGCAGCTATGACAGCTTCCGTTCTTCTGGGAAGGTTTTCTACAAGATTTTGGGGGGGGTGTCTGTGGGAACAGTTGCCCATTCATGCAGAACCACATTTGTGAGGTCAGACACCTGTTTTGGATTAGAGGGCCTGGCTCACAATCTCTGTTCTAATGTTTGATGGAACTGAGGTTAGGGCTCTGTGTGGACCAGTCAAGTTCTTCCACAGCAAACTCATCCAGCTATGCCTTTATGTTGCTTGGCTTTGTGCTTTGGGGCAAAGCCATGCTGGAACAGAACAGGGCCTTGCCCAAACCATTCCCATTAAATTGCAAGCATAGAATTGTCCAAAGCCGAAGCATTAAGCAATCCCTTCACTGGAGCTAAGAGCCCCTGCTCAACCTCAGAAAAAAACCGAGCCATAGAATTATCCTTCCTCCACCAAACTTTACAGTTGGCATAATTCAGTCAGAGAGGTAATGCTCTCATGGCCAAACCCAGACTCATTCATCAGACTGCCAGATAGAGAACCGTGATTTATCTCCCCACAGAAAACGTTTTCACTGCTCCAGAGTCCAGTTTCGGCATGCCTTACACCACTCCACGCGATGTTTGCCTTTGTGCTTGGTGATGTAAGGCTTGCAGGTGTTTGATCATGGAAACCCATGCCATGAAGCTCCAGCACACGGTTTTTGTCCTCATCTTAATGCCAGAGAAGGTTTGAAACTCTGCAGTTACTGAGTCAGCTGAGCATTGGTGACTTTTGCACACTATGCACCTCAGCACTTGGCAACCCCGCTCTGTAACTTTATGCGGTCTTCCACTTTGTGGCTGAGTCGCTGTGTTCCTAAATGCTTCCACTTTGCAATAACACCACTTAAAGTTAATGTAAGAATATCTAGATTGGAAGAAACTTCAAGAAATTTGTTGGTGCAATGTGGGATCCAGAGACATCTTTAGAATGACCCATTCTTTCACAAATGTTTTTAAAGGCAGACTGCATTGGCTTGGTGCATGGTTGTATACAACTGTGACAGTATGACTGAATGAACTTGCACTTTTTCTGCCCTTCAGATTTATATTTATTTATATCTAACTGAGTGTCTGAAACAAAATGCAGTTCCTCCACTGGGATTAATAAGGTATTGGGATTCTGATTCTGAAACACCTGAATTCAATGATCAGGAGTTGTACACCAATACTTTGGGCTCTGACAAACAAACAAACCAAACCAAAACCATAACCTCCTTGACAGAGGAAATAAAACACAAATGCTTCTTGTACAACACTTCTCCTTACTCTTCTTTACTCTCCTGAGGTATTAAGAAGCAAAAGATATTTTAGGTTTGGGTTGAAATTAAACTTGCTCTTTTTTTCTGCAGCTGGAGGAGGTCCTGAACAGAACATCTCCTTTTTCCATCTGGATCAACGGAGAGAAGATTGACGTCCTGGAGCGGGAAGGGCAACGACAGAACACAGAGTTCAAGAACCTGGAAGAAAAATATACAGAGATGGCCGACGGTGTGGACAGCATATTCACAGACAGTATGAAGGTACTGTTCACTGGACTCACTTTTGCTTGTTTGCGTGCAAATGTGAATCTTCAATCATAACTAGCAAACACACACACTGCTCATGTCAGCATGAGTATCAGCTGAGCTTCTGTAGTTGTTTCTTCCAGGTGGCTGATCATGTGCAGCACAACCATCCTGTGATCTATTTGCCCTACTTCCTGTCACCGTACTCTCGCAGCGGCAGAAGCATCCGCTCTCTATACCACGATCCTTTCCACGGCTTCCAGAACTTGTTCTCTCCACTGATGGGAATGAGGAGGAACTTCTTCAGTTCCATAGGCTCCATGATGGACATGGACAGTGACATGGCTCCTAATGAGGGTAGGTTTATCTGCCTGGTTCTGTTTTGGTCAGTAAGAATCTGGAGGGTTAGCAGCCGCAGCTGGAATCACACTTCCTGGAAACATGGGAACTGTTCATTTAAATCAAATGCTTCCTCACATTTTGTGATGAAAGGTTATAAGATTCATGATAAAATCTGGATATCACTTATGGGTCTATTAAAGAACCAGTGTGTGACATATAGTGCCATCTACTGGTAAGAATGCAGACTGTAAAAATTGAATGCCTGATATCCCAAGTACTTGCAGTCAGAGGTTTGTGTATGCAGCTGAATTGAGTAAGATTTTGGAATTAGAAATTCAGTTTTTATAAAGCAAAAGTAATCAATTATAGCCAACAAAAAAGGATAGCCATTCTACATTGTGATCACAATAGAAGCACAAAGGCTAGTATTCAAGTTTGTTGTCTGTGATCACAAGGACTATTATACTGTTTACTCACTAATTTATTTAAAATAGGCAGGGGTGGGAATGGGAAAGTGTACACAAGCCCCTCTCACCATGGACGGTTGCATCAGGAAGGGCATCCAGCGTAAAACCTCTGCCAAATTACCAATGCGGATAACCCGCTGTGGCTACCCCTTGGGGAGAATACAAGGGAGCAGCCGAAGCTACATTTTAGGGGTGGGAATAGGTAGAGAAAAGAGGTCAACATCAAAACAATCTGAATGTACCTTTCAGCTGCTCCCTTGTGTTCTCCACCAAGCGGTCGCCACAGCGGATTAATCCGCATTGGTAATTTGGCAGAGGTTTTACGCCGGATGCCCTTCCTGACGTAACCCTCCAATTTACACAACTTTATTTGTAAAACAATGCTTTGCACTGATAAGAAAATTGCAAGCTTAAAAAGGGCATTTAAAATGGAGAGGAAGAACATGAATGAGTGAATGAATGAGCTAATGGCTTGTAGTAACATTCAGTAGTGCTAATATTGTAAGATGCACTCATAGCAAATCAAGTAAGCAAAATAAACCTACCCCTACAACACTAATTCTGACATGCACTAAACACTCATCTATAGGGAGAAATGGTGACACAGCAGCCAGATTCTATTATGTCATGAACACCTATACAAGGCCCAACTCATAGGGGAAATATGGGATTGCACTTTGCCCACAAGCAGTATTGCACCATGCCCAGTGTTCATAAATGTAAAACAAAACTAAATGCACAATTTTAAAACCTTTAACCCCCTGGAGTGCTGGCCTGTCCAAATCACATGAACACAAATCACATTATGTAGCTGCAAGATGAAAGTGCAGACTTCAAGCTGGTTTTAAATTGTGTTGATAGGCCACATGAATCCAGACTTATGATAAATAATGTGTGCCATGATGTTTCTGTACGTTCTGTGCACGTTTGGTGCAGGAAGAAATGGGAAGAAAGGCATGAAGGAGAGTGCTTGCAAGAAAAGAAAATCACACCAATTATCCTATTGGTGGAAAATCAGCCAATCAAAATATGGCATTTGGTTGCTAAGGAAGAGGGGAAAGTTTTGGGAGCGACTGCGGCGAAAGAGACACATAGAGAGATTTGTGACATTGTGATGTGTCCCTGTGTGTTGTGGTGGACACAAACTGCTTTTTGGAGTGTCACAAATAATTTGTGTGGCGTCTTATTGTGACACCTGCTTGTTTTGTAAAAGCTGTACAAAAAAAAAAACGCCCGAGACATTGCCTGCAATTTAATGTAAAAAAATTCTATATAACTTTGTTGTTTTCTAAATTTATGAATAAGATTTTGAAATTTACACTTTATATTTTCTAATTACAAAAATGATTTGTTAAGCATGTCTGTGATTTTCAAAGTAGAAAAATAACTATTTTTTTTCCACCTCGAATTTTATGTTTTTTGTGGTATTGGGTCCGCTGTGGTAGTACAGGATGTCAAAATGAAAAAAATAACTGTAAAGTTACACAGTGAGGCTGTACTGAAAAAAAATGACACCTGACACGGCAAGGTAAACAGTTTTTAAGGTGAAATATAAAAATAAAACCAGAAAGAGTAAAAAATAGTCAATTATACCGTAGACTCCAGAGGGTTTTAACCTGTATAGGGGGAATTACAGGGGGGAAAAGTGAAATGATAGTGACTCTCAATGTCACGCACACAGGCTGTCCTGTACAACACACAAATAAAATTAGGCTACACACTGGCCAAATTCAAGAGCAGCTTTTCACAAACTAGTTCACACAGAGATGTCATACCTTGGATTGGATTATACCCATGCCACAAAGTGTTTTAAATGTCATGTCAGCCAATACTAAAAGGAAAGCAAAACACAGTAAACCTCACACAATTTTGTGTAGTGTTTTAATAAAAGCTGCATGACCTCATCTCTCTGCCGAATGGGACCGTGGTCCTGGCGTGCCTGTATGGCAACCAAACCTCACCGAGTGCCTAAAGTCTTGATACTCAAAGAGTTTTGTAGTCTTCCAGCACACTACTGCACTTCCATGTTTTGAGGGAGAGAGAAAGGGTGAATGCCAGCTACTGCTTCCACTTTATACCCTCCCTTCAGTCACCCGGGTGTAAAGGATCACCCTGTTGCATAAATATCCTATTTAAACCCTCTCACTACGAGAGTATTTGCGGATCATTTGGACTTTAGTGCTGCACAGTTGTAGATATGAATCTAATCTTAACAGAGCATTTCATGCGAATCATCACTTTCCCAGTGTTTCTCTTTTGCAGCAGGCTAGTGTCGTCACTGCGCAGTCATGTGACCAGCGAGGAAAAAAAAAAATGACATTCGTGTATGGAAGCATGTCAGTGCTGTTCATTTTAGTTTAAAGCACGCATAATGTGTTGGTGCCATTCACACAGATGGTAACGTGAATGAGGACGTGATCATTACCCGACCTTACGGTAACGGCAAGATGACCTGCAGAGAGATTCGTCGCAACTCAGCCGGCTGCCTGAAGTTCCGTGATGAGTGTCAGAAGTGCAAAGAAATCCAGCACATTGGTAGGTGGTGTTTCATTTAGTGACTGATATATTGAGGTGGTACAGCAGTGCGGTGTTTGGCACTGTTGTTCTGGGTTCAAATTCATCGGCCCAGTAGTACCCCTCTGGGGGAACTAACATGCTCTCTCTGGGTACCCTGACTTCCTCCCACAGTCCAAAGACATGCATGTTAGTTTAATTGGTGATTCTAAATTGGCTGTAGGTACATGTGAGCATTATCTGTCTCTCTACGTTCGTGCTGCGATAGACTGGCAGCCTCTCCCAGGTGTACCCCGAGTTTCACCCTCTTACAGCAGGGATACACTCCAGTCCCCCTGAATTTCTGAATCGGATAAGCCAAAGAAAAGGGATTGATGGACTAATATATTTTCCTCACAATGTTAACATAGATACAAGAGTAAAAATAATCATAACAGGGGTTTTGAAAACTAAACTAGCGAGTTAGGAGATGTGCATCATGTGGGAAATCTTCTCCTCCTCCTTCTTTCGGCTGTTCCTGTCAGGGGTCGCCACAGCAGATCATCCTGCTCCATCTCACCCTATCCCTTGCATCTCCTTCCCTCACACCAACCCTCTGCATACATGTATCATGTGGGAAATAATACATAAATTAAAAGATAAGGTAAAGTCCGTTGGGCTTTTACGGCAGGTTACTTTTCCAGCATTTTTACTGGTACTCTTTTTTTACTGCTGGGTGGACAGAGGCACACTTGCGGTTGGGACCTTGCCCAAGGGTCTTGGCACGGTGGTGGTCTGACTGGGATTCAAACTCACAACCTCTCAATCATGAACCAAAACATAATCCTTTATTATTATTAAAAAAATAATCTAAGGCAACAGCAAATAGCTACTAATACCTCTTCAAACAGCTTTGCAAGAACCCAGAAACTGGGACCTGAGGATATTTTTATTAGAGCAGCACAATTATGATTTATGATAATGTTGAAGAAAGGAAGAGCATCAAATTAATGCTTGGGGATTCATGGAGAGTATAATTTAATCAACTCTTCCTTTGTCCTGATGATGTTTTTTTTCCCCCTCTTCCATTAACCAACTGGACAGAACAGGGCTCAGACACAAAAGAGCTCCATTTATAGACATTTGAAAATACAAAGAGGGTTTTTTGTTTTAATATTCAGAGGGATCTATCAGGTAGTTCATTTAAACACTGTAAACTTTGTAGTTTTTTAAAGTTTAGGTAGTAAATGCAGCAGGAACTCTTTGTTTTCCTGAATATGAGGTGTGGCATACACACACTGTGAAACAGATGCCTTGCCAGCATCAAGGCTCAATAGATATCCCTGACTAAAGTACCCAGATGGAGCGCCACAGCATTTTAATGTACACACTGAGGATCCCAGAGGATGAATACTTGTGGAAGAAGCCATTAACTAGTCACAAGTAGCAGGGGAGGGGGGTTAGTTTTATATTGAATTATTAGAGTAACTATTGCACATGTTGCTCTGAAGCTGAATTGTAATGATTTTTTGTGTTGCACCATCATCAGGCCAAAAGTCTGTTCAGTTTAGTTACAAAACATATGACATTCCTATCAGCTTCCATGACCTTCAGGCTTATTAGAAACTGCCAACATGTTAACAGTCCACATTAATGTGGGACTCATGGTTACAAGGTGCTAGATATCACCAAGTTTACATGCTGATAGCATGGAAGTTTAATTCTTAGAACAAACTTAATGATACACTTTACTGACAAAACTACTCAGCCATACCTCTTAATCAGTGAATTCAGGTGTTTGATTCAGTCCCATTCCCACAGGCATATAGAATTACACACATAGCCATGCAGTCTGCCTTTACAAACATTTGTAAAAGGATGAGTCAGTCTTAAAAGCTCACTGTAAAAAGGTGGTACTGTAATAGGATCCCACCGATGCAACAATTCAGTTCATGAATGAAGTCAATTCTTCCCTTTTAACTATTCCACGATCAACTGTAAGTGGTATTACTGCAAAGTGGAAGCATGTAGGAACCACAGCAACAACAAAGGGGCAGACCATTTAAAGTTCTAGAGCGGGGTTGCCGAGTGTTGAGGCGCATAGTGCATAGAAGTCGCCAACACTCCACTGGCTCAACAACTCCAGAGTTCCAAACCTCCTCTGGCATTAAGATCAGCACAAAAACTATGCACTGGGAGCTTCATGGGAAGTGTTTCCATGGCCAAGCAGTTGCATGTAAGCATTATATCGCCAAGCATAATGCCAAGTGTTGGATAGAGTAGTGTAATGCATGCTGCCACTGGACTAAACTGCTCAATCTGGCCATCTGAAAGAGAAGTCTGGGTTTGCTGGATGCCGGGAGAACACCACCTGCCTGACTGCACTGTGCCAACTGCGAAGTGTGGTGGAGAAGGTATAATGCTGTGGGGGGTTTCTAGGCTCCCTATTTCCAGTGAACGTCTGATATAATTCTGTTTAGAAATGTTGTGCAGTATATTAAAAAGCTCATCCTTCATCAAAATAAATTTAGCCTGATTTAATTTATTTTCCAACCTTACTTTACAGACTGTTCCGGGAACAAACCTCTGGAGGGCCCTCTGAAGGAAGAGCTGGAGGAGGCTCTGGCCTTGGCTGAGCGTTTCACCCAGCAGTACAACTCCCTCCTGAAGCGGTTTGAGGAGCAGATGTTCAACACCTCTTCCGTCCTGGACATGTTCAACAGGCAGTTCGGCTGGGTGTCTTCTCTGGTTAACAACACCAAAGACGGCATCTTCCGTGTTGAGGCGGTATGTAGAACTGCTGCATTGAAGTAGCCTGTCAGTGTGATTCACTGTCACTCTGAATCTATCAGGGTTAAAAAATGTAGTATTAATGATGCAGCTTGTAGCCTAAAAAAAGTTATCAAATTAACAATTTCTTGGTTTGCTTATCATGTAAAACCCCAAATATTATAAGCTGTTGCCTAATCTTATACAAAAAATGAAATGAATTAAAACATGAATTTATAACAAAAGAAAATTCTGTAAGAGAAGACTGAAAAAAAATATGAGAATATAATCTGACTTGCCAGAAGTTAAGTCCCGAGAGTTTAGACATGCTTATCTTTAGCTGTGATCCTGTGTAGATATATTTATACTGTTAAAACACTTTTTTTTTAATATAGCTAAAGGCCTTGAAAAAGTGCTGTAAATGCCAGTATCTGTCCACTATTTATGTTCAGTTATACTCATTGGCCACTTTATTAGATACACCTAGCCAGTACTACTGTAGGTTGAACCCCCTTTTGCTTTCAGAACTGCCTTAATTCTTCATGGCATAGATTCAGCAAGTAGCTGGAAACATGCCTCTCAGATTTTGGTCCGTATTGACATGATAGCATAACACAGATGCTGCAGATTTGTCAGCTGCACATCCATAATGCAAACCTCCCATTCCACCACATCGCAAAGGGGCTCTATGGGATTGAGATCTGGTGTCTCTTAAGGGCACTTGACTACAGTGAATTCATTGTGACGTCCAAGAAACCAGTTTGAGATGAGTTGAGTTTAGGGACATGACGCGTTATCCTTCTGGAAGCAGGCGTCAGAGCTT
>VUQH01050297.1:13882-28547 GCA_015106775.1 Etroplus canarensis | reverse complement strand
TTTGAAGTCGGGAGGTTTGAGGACGACCAGACTCCGTTGTAGCTTCTTAGCGCCATCCACAGACGGTGCTAACTGGCGATCCTGTGGTGTTGCTTTTCATGACCTGCCAGGCAGTGTCCGGGAAACCAAAGTTTTTGGGTTCTGGGGGGCAGTGTCGTCGCAGGGCTGACGCTGCGGATGGGTGGTTTCTGGGGGCTCGGCTTGCTGTGTGGACCAGGCCTTCAGTCCTCAGCGTCACCTGATGCCGGTGGCCGGGGAAGAGGACATCATGGGCGGGGTGTTGTGCTGGTCCGGAGGCAGGCCCTGGCCAGCCGGCACTACCCTTGTATGGGGCACCGGGTCCTGGGGGAACGCTATTTCATTTCACTGTGTATTTATATGTAGCTGAAATGACAATAAAGCAATCCAATCCAATCCATACGGCCTGGGGGCCACAAAGTGTCCACAGAGTTTGGAAAATTAGGAAAGGGAGCAGCCAAAGGTACATTTTTAATATATATTATTGCTGCTGTAAAACTTGAAAATTCCCCCCCGTGGGAATCAAAAAGGATTATTCTATCTGAGAATGACTCGAATATTTCTACATGTAGCACCTTAAGCCGGCCGGGTACTGCGGCTACGAAACCTGAACGGCAATAAGACCAGATTGGCTCAAGATCCTCTTTCTCTGTCCTCTATTTCCGGTTCTGGTGGATGTTTCACTGCTGCGTCTTGTTAAAAGGTCACAAATGTTCTCCCCTCGGGTCAGTTGACAGTTTACTAGCATTGCATGAAGAGGCCGGCCACCCTGCACAAACAACTCCCCCGCAGCCCGTCACAGTTCACTCTGGGTAATTGAATCACAACAGTGACCATATGACCTCTTGACCTCCATGAATTAGTGTCGATACGGCAAAGAGGAATCCAGCTGGAGAGGGCAGGATGGATAGAACGATAACAGTTTGGCTTGTCCAGTTGGAAGTAAAGCACCAACAGTAGCTCACTCCGCCTGCCCCCTATGCCACACACTCCTTGAGCACAAGGCCATTGCCAAGGGACCCTGCAACAAAGTCCTCCACTCTCGCAAATGTCATGCTGAGTCTCCCCTCCACTCGCTAACTGTAAAGTGGCTTTTTCCAGCGCCGCGCTAAGATGCCAAAACTGCAGGCTCAGCATGTAGCAAATGGTGCCCCTCTGCACAAAAGCACTTTAGATTCCGGAAAAACATGGGCCGAGCTTACCACGGCACCTTTAAGCTGCCACTTTACAGAAGGGACTGTGTGCTTTGGAGAGACTATAAAAAAATTGGGTCTTGGGGGGCATGTGTACACGGCAGCACAAACACTCTTGTTTGGATTCTCCGATGTCTTTAAGAATGTCTTTGTTTCACTGGTAGCGTCACACTCTTTCACTTAGAAATAGTGCTATTTGCTTGACACACAAACCTAAGGACACTCACATGCTTCTCTTACCCTCTGGACACCCACAGAGAGGCCTCCAGGTGGACCAAACCTGTCTGACAGGCTGATCAGCAATCGATGGTCACAGCCTGTCTCACTCCGGTCAAGCATACCGTCCCTCTATTCAAGAGCCACTTCTGCCAGCTGCTCAAACACGACAACTTCTTCTGTTTCCATCTATTCTAATCCTATTTAACTCGTTTGTCCAGTCTTTTGTCATGTTTGCTTGTTCAACAACATATTGATGTGCCTGAACACAAAACAGAGGCATTATTCCTACACAATCCTCCTTGCTGTGCACTTAGACAGTGGGTATATTGCCATACCGATCTGAAGTGTATAATTACATGTTGGGAGACTCAAGTGCGTATAGTATGGTATTTCCCTTTTGGGGAGCTTTTTTGGCAACCTTGAAGAGACCACAATTCAAGTCAGCTGGGTGCATTACTGGGATGGGATATTCCAAGTGTAGTGTATGTGCAGGGGTGTATGAGGACAGTGAGACAGTGGTGAGGTGTGCAGTAGGAGTGACAGATGGGTTCAAGGTGGGGGTGGGATTACATCAGGGATCAGCTCTGAGCCCCTTCTTGTTTGCAGTGGTGATGGACAGATTGACAGGTGAGGTTAGGAAGGAGGCTCTGTGGACTATGATGTTTGCAGATGACATTGTGATCTGTAGTGAGAGTAGGGAGGAGGTGGAGGTATGCACTGGAGAGATGAGGAATGAAAGTCAGCAGAAGCAAGACAGAGTACACTGTGTAAATGAGGCAGGTGGAACGGTGAAAATGCAAGGAGTAGAGGTGGTGAAGGTGGATGAGTTTAAATATCAGACGCAATCCATCCAAAGCAACGGACAGAACACAAGAGAGGTGAAGAAGCGGGTGCAGGTAGGGTGGAGCGGATGGAGACGAGTGTCAGGGGTGCTTTGTGACAGAATGAAAAGGAAGATTTACAAGATGGTAGTGAGACCTCATGTGGGTGAGGTCTCACTACATCATAGTGACCATAGTGAGACAGGAGGCAGAGCTGGAGGTGGCAGAATTGAAGACGTTGAGATTTTCGCTGGGAGTGACCAGGACGGACCAGCTCAGGTTGAGAAGTTTGAAGATAAAGTCTGAGAGCTGAGGTTGAGACGGTTTGGACACATACAGAGGAGGCTATATATAGTGGATATGTTGGACCAAGGACGTTGAAGATGGAGCTGCCAGGTAGGAGGAAAAGAGGAAGACCACACAGAAGGTTCATGGAGGACACGCAGATGGTTGGTGTAACAGAAGAGGAATGAGATAGGGTGAGATGAAGGCAGATGATCTGCTGTGGTGACCTCTAAGGAGGAGGAAGAAGAAGATTCTTCCAAAAAAATCTTATGTTAGTGCTATTGGCTGCTGAAGTATCCCTAAACACTATCAGAAGTAAGCATAGCATTAGTTCAGGCAGGCCATGAAGTCAAGCAATCCCAGCAAATCAGCTGATCTCAGTTCCAGCCCACATCAGCTGATGGCTCAGCTGACGTTCTTCAATATGTCCAGCTGGCTGTAGGATACACTCTTTGAGCTGCTTTGACTAGGCTGCAGTTGATGTGGTGCAGTGAGCTGCCTTGTAATCGACCTCCACCACATCTGACTCGATCAGCGCTGTCACAGACGACTTCTCTGTTCATCGTTTTTATCCAAATAAATAAGATTGCTTTTGCACTGCAACATGAGCTCATAACCTGGAGCTGAAAGGTGGTGCCATTACTCCACGCTCATCTCAAAACAGACTGTCAATGCTCAGAAATACCTTCTGCTTGTTGCCTTCTTTCAAAGTGATCCAGTCCTCTCCGTTGGAGCTGACGTCCACTTTGTAGGACTTGACAAAATAAATTCTGTGGGTCTCCTTGGAAATGGCGCCCTGGATGCCGATGGCTGAGACGAACCGCAGGAACCCAAGGTCCACCTGGAGAGGGCGAAGGGAGAAGAGACCACTGAGAAAAAGCTGTTTAAACTGAGTTTGCCTTTCTCATCACTTGGGCAGACAGTGCTACAATTTAATGTTCTTTGCCTGTTGTAATGGATGAATAACTTTTGTAGAAAGGGCTTTCCATTCGCAGCCTGTATTAATAATACACAAGACAAGTTGGAGAGTTAAAAATGCGGCCCCGCTATCTGATTCACCTCTGGTCCTAGTCTCATCAGCTGCTACCTGGAATTTAATAAACAGCAATAAAATGATATTCAAATTAATGAAACAGGGACAGGATGACAACTTAATTTCCTGAGATGGGAGGCAAGAGCTCATTGGATAAAAGTGAATAAAACGGGGTCTGCAATCACATAATCAGAATCGGCCAGCAGGAAAGAGAGATACAGATTGAATATCAAATATTGCGCCTTTAAAATATGCAGGGCTTTATAAAGTAATCATGAACTGCAGTGCATTACTGCAAGGCTATTATATTTTCACAAGGAGACAGCTAGAGGCGGCGGGGTCAGAGAGGCACAGGCGTGAGTGTCTGTGTGTATGTCTCTTCATGTATATTTTCCTGTTATGTACCGTGTATGTGTGCTGCATTCAGAGGTGATGCTGGGCAAAGAGTGGGGCTGGTTTCCATCAGAGCTGGAAAGGGAGCACAGTCCCCGTCTGCCAACCATCACATCTGTTCAAAAACACGACCATCACTGCCAGGCAAGACAGAGCATCAAACACTCCTATGGGTCCCCGTGGTTTCTGTGTCTGTGGCAGGGGTAGCCTTCGAACTCGCTTTGATCGCACTGATCATTTTACTAGTGTGGAGAAGAAGACAGGTGATGCTACACAATACGGACAAACATATAGGGCTCCTGCAGGAGGTTTTATGACATTGCATTCTAAATCTATAGAGGATTTGTGAGGTCAGACGACCTAACTTGCAATCTCTGTTCTAGTTCATATCAAAGGTGTTTGACGGGGTTGAGGTCAGGGCTCTGTGCTGGCCAGTCAAGTTCTTCCACACCAAGCTCATCTGGCCATGCCTTTATGGGTGTTGCTTTGTGCACTGGGGCACAGTTATGTTGTTGGAACAGAAAAGGGCCTTCCTCAAATGTTCCCACAAAATTGGAAGCATGGAAATGCCCAAAATGTCTTGGTAAGCTGAAACATTGAGAGTTCAGTGGAACTAAGCGGCCCAGGCTAACACCAGAAAAACAACCCTCCTCCACCAAACAGCTGGCACAGTGTAGTCAGAAAGGCAACATTCTCCTGGCATTGGCCAAGCCCAGACTCATCTATCAGCTAGCTGGATGAGAAGAATGATTTGTCACTCCACAGTCCAGTGGTGGTGTGCTTTGCATGCTCTATCCGATACTTGGCATTGTACTTGCTGATGTAAGGCTTGTGTTCAGCTGCTCCACCATGGAAACCCATGCCATGAAGCTCCCTGTGCACAGTTTTTGTGCTGATGTTAATGCTACAGAGTTTTGGAACTCTGCAGCTATTGAGTCATCAGTGTCGGCAACTTTTAAGCACTATGCATCTGACAGTGGATTATGTTTCTGGGTTTTTTTTTTCATCATTGTAGGTACCTTGCTAACCCTTCTGAAACCCTAAACCTTATCCTACAGTTAAACCTGCCATGCACGTCTGTAGAAATGCACGCCATGCACAGGTATGAATGCTGGCAATGGTGTCAACCGCTTGCGTAGGCTACGTGGTAGGCTCTACAGAGACACACCACAGAGGTATGACTCAAACATCAGCACTCAGCAACCTGTAACTTCATGTGGTCTGCCAATTCATGGCTGAGTTGCTGTGGTTCCTTCCACTCTGCAATAATAACACTTGCAGTTGATCGTGGAAAGAAATTTCATGAACTGACTTTCTGCAACCGCGGCCTCCTGTTACCACACCACAGAGGAATTCAGTTAGCACTTTGTAAAGGGAGACTGCGTTATATGCTTTATACACCTGAATTTAATGATTAAGAGGTGTGGCCCAATACTTTTTGTCCACACAGCGTAGCGCTGCGACACGCGCGCGATTTTCCCGCCACCAGCAATAATAAATGAGCTCCCCCCAACAACTGTGGAGGCTTCTTGACCTCACGTATCATCCCTTCATCCGTAACAGAAGCAAAGAGTGGGTGTGGTGTCAACCTGCAAAACTTTCAAAGAACTCCAACCCCTCGGTGTAAAAGCGGCGCGTTTAATTTTAACAAGCAATAACGCCGCCTTTGACAGGCTGCGCTGACGTTAATGAGGAGTAATGGTGTTGCGTGCAGACGCCGCTAAAACACGGGAGTGCTGCAGGAAGCCGGGGCGTTGGCGGAGCAGTTCGCCAAGACGGTGATGAGAGACGAGGCCTTTGATGTCGACGTGAGATGGGCCCTGATGGATGGTGACCAGAGCCTTGGGCAGATTACTGAATCGACCCGGTGGAGATCAGCAGCAAGGGTTTTTCAAAGAAAGTGCGGCAACAGTGAAGTCCTTCATGGAAGAACGAGCAGACAAAGTCAGTTTAGCGCGCACATATTTTAGATAATCAAAGCCAGGGTTATCAGCCTCCCAAAAGTCTTAGCAGAGCTCCGGCAGTTTAAAACCACACAGAGTCTGCCTATGTTGCCTGCCAACCTTATATAGAGTGGTGTGCTTCACTTAATGATTCAGAGCAAGGAGCAGGAAAGGAACATCTGCATACCACAGAATGCTGGTCAATCCAGCTCCAGAAACATAAAGACATAAACAGATGGGAGCAATAAATGAAGTTCCACTATGCTATTCTCTCACTCTCTCCTGGCTGCTCGAAGGATTTGGATGGATGAAGACTAACAAAAAAGACAGTCAGACACAGAGACAGAATACTTTTGTTCCTGTCTGCAGGCTCAAGGGGCTTTTACAGTAAGTCCCCGATTTCTTTCGGGTCCGCAAATAGAAACAAAATCAGATCCTGTCAGCTTCAGCCAGTTCCCATTTAATAACACGGGAGCTGACTTCCTGTCTGCTGGGTAAAAGGCTGTGTGTGCCAGTACTGGATGGAGGGAGGCGAATTCTGTGCTTGCATATAATACATTAGCCAAGGCAGGTCTTTAACATCTGCATTCAAATGGCCACTCTGACATATTTCCAATCTGGACCAATAGCAAAGCGGGTTACTGTAAAGGCTTCGTTGAAAATGGCCTAATAGGAAGACTTGGCCTTGGGGTTGTTTTCTCTGAATGGATCTCATTAGGTGTAATGGAGAAGAAGAGCCTCTGGGAATGAAATGAGTGGCGGGCTAATTGGGAACACTCATGGGTGCTCAGACTCAAACAATCTCAGGACACGTGCGTGCCAAGATATGTCTGATTAAAAGAGAGTTGGGCTTTTTTTTTTTCTTTTAAATTTTACATACTTTAATCACCTTGGGTTCGCTTGTTTTAAACTCCCACAAGCCACAGCTGTGGTCAGCCAAGCGAAACATTTTAAAACACTCTGGTGGCGCAATAGTTCCAGTTTTACTCAGCTCGCGTCCAGCAGTGGAACCGAGGAGACCAAGGAGACCGGCGAGGGTTAGGAGGGGAAACAGGCCGCTGACAGTGATGCCTCGCAAGATGCGAGGGACAGAAGCACGGAGTCTTCCAGTGAAGAAGTGAGCAGGCCAGACCAATTTCGCAGACTCAGCCTGATAACAGGGCCCGGGTAATGAGAAAAGCATGATTTATTAATGGCTGCTTGTTAGCAGCAGAAGAACGGTGCCGAGGCCGCGCTAACAGACTGGGGTTACACGGGTCACGGGGAGAAGGCGGGCTGCCAGGACGCTTGGATGTAAAGCGGAGTCCATCCCACACCACAGAGACCACAGTGAAAACAAACAGGCCCGGATAATGATTACTAGTGGGACTCCAGAGCACAGGACAAAACTTGCTGACCGATATATATAAAGCAATAACCAACATTTAGAGACTGAGCCCACAGTGGAGCTTAGGTAAATATATCACTCACAGATGATAAGCTATTTGTCATCTGCAGATGAAAGGCTGAGTCACGTCTAATGGGTGATGTAATGACTGCGAGGAAAGGTGTGAATTATGACTCCTAATCCAGAGTCTGCAGGGGAGGCGCTGCATTTTGAGACGTTGCTGATCAAACAGAACGCAGCTCGCGTCCGCTGCATAGCTGCCATGTTGCCATTTTTCCCGTGAAAGCGTTCGAACTCGAGCCCACCTACAGGAAGATGACACTACGCATTCCGGGCATGCTGGTGGGCAGTAACTCCTATCAGGAGGGACGGACCACCTGGGCCGTAAACATGCCAGGCGGGGTAAGAAATCACCCAGAATCTTTCCATAAAGCAGTGGCAGGCTGATATGTGGGCAAGGCTTCAATGTGTCCTTGTCTCCCGGGAGTTTTCTTCCTGCTCCACCACAGTCCAGAATATGTGTGTGCTTTCTACCTTCCTGTTTGTGAAGCAAACTGATGAGTCAAAGCCCTTTTCGTCACAACAGCAAGTGAGCACAGCTCCACACAGAGCAATGAAACCACACGGGCAGAAAAAGAATTAGTCACGCTCGGGCTTGTAACACCAGCCTGGTGCGCATGCAATTAGACAAACATGCTGAAATCTGTACAGTCATGTGACAAAGGAAGTTTTCGCGGGACTCCATGCAGTCCTGTGACTGCTGCTAACGGCGGTGAAGGCAGACGTTCTGGCAATTTGTGGAGCGTTCGGGTGTGTGCCAGTGAAGAAAGACATCAGTAATGATCTCAGAGCAAGCAAGTTGCTGCTCTCCCTCAATCTGGGCCATTTCCAAACAATCTGAAGTCCATCATTCGACGGACAGAGGTGGAAAACATTCAAGGCGGTTTCCAATCTTCCCAGGAGTTGATGTCCAAGTGAATTCCCCCCCCCCCTGAGGTCAGACCGTGCAGTGCTCAGAGAAACTGCAGCGAAACTGAACAGCTACATCTCAGTCTCTACAGGCCTCGGTCAAAAGGTCACGACTGTACAATTAGAAAAAGATTGAGCAAGTGTGGCTTGTTTGAAAGCATTGCCAGGAGGGAGACTCTTCTCTCTAAAACGAACATGGCAGCAGAGCTTAGGCTCGAAAAGTTGCATCCGAACAAACCACAAGACTTCTGGAGCAATGTCCTCTGGACAGATGTTTGGCCGTAATCCACAGAGCCACATTCAGTGACAACCAAATACAGCGACTCATACCAACTGTCAAGCACGGTGGTGGAGGCGTGATGATTTGGGCTTGTTTTGCAGCCACGGGACCTGGACATCTTGCAGTTGTCGAGTCGACCGCGAACAGCAAGGCCATCTGTCCGACAGCTAAAACTTGTGCAAAAAAAAAAAAAAAATGGGTCATGCGGCAGGGCGAATCTCCAGCAGAATGGCTGAGAAAGAATCGAGATGTTGCGATGGCCCAGTCAAAGTCCAGCCCTCAACTCGACTGAAGTCCTGTAGGGACATCCCAAAAGAGCTGTGCGTACACGAATGCGTGCAAAAGCCGATGAACTAAAGAAGAGCGGGCCAAAATGTTCAGAAAATGATTGCTTCAACCTACTGCTGTATTTCTGTATTTCTACGTGTTAGAAAAGAAAAAAAAAGAAAGTTTGGTTAAGTTTGAAGATAATTTTCTAATTATAGCTGGATGGCAGGGGGAGCTGTAGGCGTGATCGTTAGGTGTATTGTCTCTGCACTGCATGACTCAGATGTGCATCAAGGCCACACGATATGGGCCTGAATCCATAGCCTTGTCTGTGTTGTGTAGGTGTAGAAAGTAGACATGCGGTGTATAAGGCCTGGGAGGGAAGTGGGGGGTGCGGGGCTTTCAGGAAAAAAACGGAACGCCCAAAAGCTCTATCTCTCACTGCTTGATTGGCTTATAATTGAGTTGCCAAGGAGTTGCATGCAGCAATCCGTACTCTGAGAGAAGAAGTACTTTTCTTTTAAATCCATTTCTCTGCTTGCCCAACAGAGGGGGAAAAATAGCTTCCCATCTATGTGTGTGTGTGTGTGTGTGTGTGTGTGTGTGTGTGGGCTGCTGACTGAATAACCGAGGGCCTCTGGGGAAAGGGTTTATTCATTTTCCCTCACCAAAAACAACAACAAGAGAAATGCCCAGGGTGAGAAGGAAGGGAGAGTTCCTCTCTGTTCCAAAGTCAAAGAGCAGCTGGTGGACACAGGCAGAGGCCCCAGTCCAGGAAACAACCTCTGGACATGCTTTATGGATCTCAAAGGATGGTATAGTCAGAAGTCATGAAGCAGATGCAGAGCCTCAAGTCACCATATTTTTTCTTTTTGCATACAAAATCTGATTACAATCTTCTTTGTATGGTAATGAGAGGAAGCTGACATTTCGGTGAAACTGACATTCACACGAGAAACCGCGCAATGTGACCAAAGAGACCCGCTTCTACTCCCGGACGCAGCATTTCCACACCAGCTTTTGGCAATCGCCCCGCTAATTTCTCCTGTAGTTACTTTGGTGTAGAAGAAGCTTTTAGGAATAGCTCAATTACCTTAAAGTGTAATTAATTCTCCTTTCATGAAAATTGTATTACTCAAATGCTCCCGGACCTATGAGCTCCTCTCGCGACCTTCCATTTATCACAATGTTCACCTGACAGAATTACAGTTTATTTTTAGCACCACGGCACCTCTTCGGCGGCGCTGAATTATGCAGGTCTTCCCGCGCGCTGATCATCTGTTCTCCTGACAAAGGGGGCTGCGGAGGTCCGATGACAGCGGCAGTAAAATAAAAGGTTGCCTGGTTTGTTGTGTCTGACGTGCGCTCGGGGCTCAGAAACATATGTACTGTTGCATGATTTAGAGGAAGCTAAACAGTCTGGCTTTAAGGTTTTTTTTTGTCCCTTGTGAATCATCTTTAAGACTCTAACTACTCCAGGGTCATTCCCAGCCATGCCACACTCACATGACTAACACGGTGAGTAACGATTATGAAACCTGTGATAAGCACCGAAAGCAGGGTGGCCTGAAGGTATGTCACGTCTGGAAGCGGCTGGATGATCCAATCTCAGGATATACAGCTGCACATGATCATTAGGCGATGATGACCGGGCTGCAGGACTTTCAGACATTTTTATCCTCTGTAATGCAGTCGCTGAAAATGACACTGATTATGGCTGAGCTGAGTTTTTGTCTCGGGGTACTTATGCAGAACTGTTTCATTTCATTACATCACGCCATCCCTCATGTTTCGATTTCTAGTCTGACTTTTGGGCTACTCCAATCGAGTGTGGGTCTCTGTTTTCTCATTGATTTTCCAATTGAGAGCGAGGCCCAGAAGCAGCGAGGCACAGACAGCGTCCATTGTTTCCATTTGTAAGGCATGATGATGATCTCACCCGCAGCTGCATGCCAGCCTCCGCTCTTCAGCTCTCGCTAGACTTCATCAACTGAGA
This sequence comes from Etroplus canarensis, assembly GCA_015106775.1. Classification (NCBI taxonomy): domain Eukaryota; kingdom Metazoa; phylum Chordata; class Actinopteri; order Cichliformes; family Cichlidae; genus Etroplus; species Etroplus canarensis. Next base: position 17,743 of record VUQH01050297.1, on the reverse strand, counting down.
AGCTGCTGTTAATTACGAGTCCATACTCTAATTACTTATCACTCGGCACGGCGGTAAGCCCAAACAGAGGCTGAAGTAAGGAAGCAGATAATGGCAATGAAGGGAACATTTTCACAAATCATCGAGCTGGCGTTGAGAGAACGTTTTGATAGGAAGGAAAACTGAGCTGAAACCCGCAGGTCTAAACCAGAACATCTATGACGTAGTAGCTCATTCAGCTCATGATCCATCTCAGTTCACAGGTTATAATAACGTGTGAAGCACAGAAACAAAGTGATACGTTATCTTGTCATTGGTTGGCTGTATTGCACAAACTAATGAGAATTAAAATCCACTGCGACGTCAAGGAAGCTCTCAAACAGACATATCCAGGACAACGGCCCAAGTTCTGGACTGGACAGAACCTAGCTTAGGACATTTTTATGCCATAATGCTCTTAATGATAGAATTTATGTATAGATGGCAGAGAGACACACAAACACTCATTTTATGAATGTTACAATCCAGATCAATCCTCTAAGGAAAAGTGATTCTCCTGAAAATGGAAAAGTGCCCACAAAATGTGAATTAGGTCTTGAGTACAGTTTTGTTGAAGACCCATTAGGTGATCATTGTGAGCATGTTTTGCTAAAATCTGACCGATATTCTAGGAGGAGTAGTAATTCTTGTGAAAATGGAAAAGTGATAGATATGACTTTTACCTTGAGTAAATTTTGGGCTCATTTGGTGTGTAAAGTTAAGTAAAATCTGACTAATAGTCTAAGAGGAGTTCTTGTGGATTGTGGATGGAGGGACAGACGATGACTAGCTCATTAGTCCCTCTGCCGGATGAGCTAAATATCAAGCACCATAGACTGTATGCAAAACATATATATTGGTTTCTGGACATTTTGAAGCTTTATTATTTTGCTTTCATAGCCATGTTAGTTTTTTGGATCCAGAAATAACCACATTTGGACGAGGGGGTGGCATGTGAAGCTATCAGCTAAAGCTAGCATCTAATTTTTACAGGTATATATCTGCCAACTAGTGCAAAGCAAAAATATAGGTAAGACAGAAGAATTTCACTCACTACAACTGAAGCACAAACTTCTTAGAAGGACTGTACCACACAGTTGGTCAGATTATTTTTCAGGTAATTCTATTAGAAAAACTGCAAAAAGTGTTAATTCCAAAAACATGGAGAGCTATTGGTTACAGCTAGCTGTGCCGACCGGCCTGCCAGTTGAATAGCTTCCAAATGCTTTTTGAGGTATTGGTGACTTTTTAGGCATTTTGTTATGCAGTTAGCAAAAGGTCTCAGCTCAAGTTTTGATGAGAGAAATTCTAATATTTTATGTTTGGAACTTAGCACTTATCAGTGCTAGCTGTAAATACATATGCTATCTGTGAAAGCTATCATATTGTAAATATTAACTAATCAATTAAGAATTTCCTATTTTGGTATGAATCTATCTAGCTACCTATCACCCCACTCTTTCCTGTAAATATTGTCACTTCTGGCTTACAAAAATAACAATGGTGACTGCAATTCTGCCACTTCTGTCCATAACTTTTATAGACAGACTTTCTAGGTGCAGCCAAGTGACAGAGGGTTTCTGTTTTGGTGGGCTTGGACTCGCTTCTCTGCTTTTTGCGGATGATGTGATTGTTTTGGCTTCAATGGGTGGCGACCTCCAGTTCACCCTGGGGCGGTTTGCAGTCGAGTGTGAAGCAGCTGGGATGAGGATTAACACCTCCAAATCTGGGACCATAGTGGAGTGCCCACCCCAGGTCAGGGAGCAGTCACTGCTCCAAGTAGAGAAGTTTAAGTATCTTAGGGTCTTGTTCACAAGTGAGGGAAGTGAGTACGACATTGACAGATGGATGGCGCGGTGTCGTCAGTGATGTTGATCTGGTCTCTTTTGGTTGAGAGAGCAGATTCTAAAAGCAAAGCTTCTGAATTACCAGTCGATCTACATTCCTACCCTCACCTATGGTCACGAGCTCTGGGTAGTGACCCACAGGATGAGGTTATGGATACAAAATGAGTTTCCTCTGAAGGGAGGCTGGGCTCTCACTCTGAAGGCAGGATGAGGAGCTTGGTCACCCATGAAGGGCTCAGAGTAGTGAGCCCTGTCTTCTCCATGTCAAAAGAAGCCAGTTGAGGTAATTCTAGCATCTGACCAGGATGCGTCCTGGGCACCTTCTAGGTGAGGTGTTTTGGGTATGTCCAACTGAAAGAAGGGTAGATCCAGGACATGCTAAAGAGATTATATCTCTCAGTTGGCTTGGGAACACCTTGGTGCCCCCCTATAAGAACTGGAAGAGGTGGCTGGGCAGAGGGAGACCTGGGCACCTCTACTTAGACTGCTGCGTACGTGACCCAAACTCAGGTAAGTGGCAGAAAATGGATGGATGGACAGATGGCTGGTGACTGCCATGAGTGCTAAACTCAAAGCTTAAAAAATGGGACTTTACAAACCAAAATGACATAATGGTGGCTATGTCCATCTTTTATATACAGCCCAATGACCAAACACATCAGCATTATCACTGTGCAATCGCTGGTTGTTTGATTGGTTTAGGGGGTTATCTGGCTCAAATTCAAAGCACAGTTTGCTGTATAGATTTGCATGGGGAAATACGCTCGAGAAGGGTCATGACCCCTGTGTTTCAAATTCCAGTGTAAACCTGTGACAATTTGCTGTGTAAATGGTTGGCTTTGCCTTGAGATTAATATCACATGTGGGAGATAAAGAGGCATATTGTGTCAACAAACACTGATACGCTTCTGAAGTCTTTCATGTCCTGTCACAGAGGTGAGATTAAAGCACACATGGCAGGAGTAAAGGGACTTATTATCTCCCCTCATGATTAAACAATTTAGCTTATCAGAGACACATAGAGGTTGATAAATACATAAATACTGATGAAGTAGTCAGGGATAATGCATCCTGGCAAGAAGATTGAAGATAATGGCAGGATCCATTCCAGCTAAATTATAGATATGGGGAGCAAGCTTGAGCTCAGGAGGATAAAAAAACCTGCTGTATGGGATAACGTGTACTGTATATTGCCATTATGAGATGCTCAATAAAGAGGCTTTCAGGTATTGACAGTGGGGTTCTCTCCAAGACAGGCTAAATTATTCATGTTGTGTGCATGTGCGATCAATGGCAGCTGTCTCACAGAGATTCAGTCATGGAGTGTCTTTTATTGAGTCATTCAGATGCTTTAGTGATGCCTGGTGACCATCAGATCCTTCCTCTGACTTATTTGACAAAGCCATCGTACACTATGTGAGCTTCCCTAATCACTGTCCCAGAGGAACCGTTACAGCAATCCATAGACTATACCTTCCCTTCAGAGACAAATGTGTGGTACAGATGTGGGTATTTCCTTGCGAGTGTTGTGTGAGTTCAGAGAGAATGGGACTGGCTGCTGCCATTGACTATCAGTGTAGTTCTTGTGTATTTTGGCATACCTCAGCCTATTTTCACCGCTTCCCTTCCTGAATAATAGCTTCTTGACAGAAAGCCTTCCAATGAAACCATTTCTGATGATCAACTGAAGGGCTAGATCTGACTTGCTAGATATTTTTTCTTGAAGACGTGGTTTTCAGAAGCTTTTCGTCTGCTGCAGATAGCCGTTTTAAGCCTACCACTTCTTCGTTTGTCCCCTACGCGTCCCGTTTGATTCTTTGCTAAGTTCTCTGTTGTGTGTAGACACAACACTGGTTCATCCCTTGTTTTAGGTGCTTTTTTTATGTTTGGGTGAGTCGCAGGTCAGTGTTAAGCGACTTAACAAACAAATGATTATGCCCCTGAAAATGTTGAGGTACAAGGAGTGGACTGAAAATGAGTGAAAAAGCAGCCAATG
>VUQH01050297.1:0-11638 GCA_015106775.1 Etroplus canarensis | reverse complement strand
ACAAACAGTCTGGGCATTTACAAGGCCTGGGGGCTTTCGGTTAATAAATCAAACAAGCTCCAAATGCATCAAGGTAGTGCTCCGGCGGGTGTGTCACTGAGGGGGGGTTTGTGCTGTGAGTGGACTTGGAATATGTGACTTATCCCAGTCCGGGGATGGAAGAACTAAATCCTTAATCTTCCCACATAAAGTTCCCTCGGTGGGTGATGATCGCTTTGTGCTGATAAGCTGACAGTCAGAGAAATATGACGGGGCTTGTTTGTGCGCCTGAGGTTGCTGTGTGGGTGTGCGTGCGTGTGCGTGTGTGTGAAGCCAGGCAGGATGCCTGGAATAAATCCCAGCATCCCTGGAGGTGGCCTCTGTTATCATGGAAAGGGAAAGTTATCAGGCAGAGAAAGAAGACAGAGGGGGAGAGAGAGAGAGAGATAGGTAGGTAGGTAGACAGTGACAGAGAGAGTGGACACTCAATTTTCGTGAGGTGTGGACCCAACAACCCCGGAGGTCCATCGGGACAGCTGACATTCATCACCGAAATTGTCGGGTGTTGTGGAGAAGCTGCACCTCCAGAGACCAAAGGACAAACAAGGAGTACCCACTGTGTCCAAACATGCAGCAGCCACTTCAAACAGTGCGCACACACGCAAACTGTAACTTAACTTAAAAAAAGACACAATATGGACAAAAGGATTAGACCACAACTCTTGATCATTAACTCCAGGTGTGTCATTTGGTCCCACTGCGTAAAATCAAGCACCTAGCCATGCAGTCTGGCTTCACAAGCATTCGTTCTAAAGACAGTGTGGTACTGTAATATGTCACCACTGAGGCAACAAATCAGTTCGAGAAATTTCCCCCCTCCTATATGTTCCAGCATCAGCTATAAGTGGTATTATTGCAAAGTGAAAGCCTTTAGGAACCACAGCAACTCGGCCGCCGAGTGGCACACCCCGTAAAGTTGTAGAGTGGAGTTGTCGAGTGCTGTGGCGCGTGACGCGTAAAAGTCGCCAGTGCTCTGCAGAGTTCCAAACCTGCTCGGGCGTCAGCATCAGCGCACAAGCTGTGCACCGGGAGCTTTACGGCAAGGATTTCCATGCATCGACGAGCACAATGCCGAGCGGTGGATGGAGCAGCGTGGAGCGGCGTAAAGCACGCTGCCACCGGACTCTGGAGCAGTGGAAACGTGCGGAGTGACAAAACCCCGCTTCTCTCTCTGGCACTCTGCTGGACCAGCCTGGGTTTGGCGAACGCCAGGAGAACGTTTCCTGCCTGACTGCACTGCACCAACTGTACCATCATGCTTTGGGGTTGGTGTTCTGGGGTTGGCCTGGGGTTCTTAGTTCCAGTGAACTGAAATCTTAACAAGAGCTCTGACCTCAACGTCTTCAGGAATAACTAGAGCAGAGATGCTCTCCTGGATGAAAGGACGCACACCAGAATCTTGTAGAAATGCCCGTAGATTAGAAAGGGATGTCATGAAAGCTCATATGGCGTGTAGGCGACCCAATACTTTGGTTCCATGCCGCCATGGTTGACTTTTACGTTTTGATTTCCCCTCCCTGCACTGCGTTGATCGTTTCCTCTCTACGACATGGCTTACCTGTATCCATTCTTTGTTCGAGTCCTCTGCTGGCGTCCACGCATTTTCAAAGCAGTTGAGTCTGGAGCGCTCCAGGGACCAGTTGGAGTTGTACTGGGTTGAAGCCGTGATCTGGTCTGACGCAATCTCTCCTGATTCCATTCCCAAAGGATCGCTGCAGTCGAAGTCTGAAAAGTGACAAGGGTAGGAGAGAGGTTATGAACAGAGGGGGAATTTAAGTTGATTTCTGAGCAGCCAGAATGTACCCCAGAATCAGAGCTCATCTCTGGGGAGGGGGCCGCCACACGGCAGCCACTCAGCACTGCTGCCCGGAAAAACGAGCAGCACATCAGCAATGCCTCAGTAAATCCTTTCTGTGCGTCTCTCTCTCTCTGGTTTTTAATGGAAGCAGGATGGAAGCATTCCACATTAAGATGTAAAAATGTCTTCATGAAACATTCAGTGTGGGTTGGTATTAGGCGTTAGAGTGACTTTCACTCCGGTAATTTTTTCCACACACTCGATTCCTTTGCTTCCCTGTGGGCAGTTTATCTTTTCTTGCCCTTTTCTCCCCTGCTTGGTCTCACGGGGCAGTTTCCGCATCGGTATTTGGGGGACCATATATCACACCGAACGGGCAAACCACCCACGGTAGGTGGGTGGTGCGTCACTTGTTTGTGTTGACGTGGGGCAGCCGTCTTGTGGCCACCGGGGCTCCGAGGCTAAAGACTCTGCCGGGTCAGTTTGGGGTCGGCCCCCTTTAACCCCCTGGTGGTCAGACATGCTGACCTTTTGATCCAGGCAGTTGTATACTGTCACCACAGCAACACAGAGGTACGTGAAGGCACACTTTCAGTCAGTCATGCGAGTAGCTTCATCACTGTTTATTTACTTCCTTTACATCCATTGGTGAAGTTGGTGATAAAGAAAGTGATTTGAACTGTTAACCCTTTATTCAGCTGTAAGCATGTGCTTGTATGCGCACACACATTCAGAGGACTCAGGACACGGAGCTGGGTGGGACTGCTGTGCGGCGGCTGCCTGAGAGCTGACACAGATGGCCTCCCCATCTGCCGCACCGCTAACGCACCTCAGTCACTGGGTCAGCGCGCATGCTTGTTCTTCCCAGTGTCAGTGCGCAACTGCATATGCATGTGTTCACACGCGCAACTGTGTCAAGAGTCTCCGTGCGAGGCTGAGAAAGCTGTCTCGCGCCTCCCCGCTGTCACCGTCACCTCTCTTTGAGAAGACGGCCCGTTCCTGTCAAACTTTTGTACTCGGGTTTTAGCTAGATCGCTGACCGCGATCAACCAGAGCACAAGGAGGCGCCTGTTTTCCGTCAAGGACGGCATGCGACGGCGTGGATCTCCCACCAAAGCAGGGGCGATGGCTGGGAAAATGGTGACGGTGGATGGAGGGGACGAGAGCACGAGAAAGAACAAAAGACAAGGCCTCCATTCAGCGCCTTATCACCTCTCATCAGTAGCTTTCAGCTAGAGTGTACCCTTCCCCTTGCCATGTAAGAAGCGAGAAAATCCGCCGTGTATTATGCATAAGGGGATTATGAATGATTCAAGCGGTACCAGGCTGGAAAAGCAAAGACAGGGTTTGGAGGTTTTATTTTCATCTCGGATTTGTCAGAGTTGGTGATGTAAGCCCGAGCAACTGGCTTCCAAATCAAGCTATTTACTGATCGCAGGTCAGATATTTTCGCCAGGCTTCTTGATGGTGAACGTGGAAAGCCGACGCGCGTAATCTGATCTCAGATGCGTGATTAAAACGGCTTGAGTAACTCGGAGGAAGCCGGGGGGAAAAAAATGACATCAGCAGTCATCGCCGCGCTCGTCGCCTGCGAGGCGCGGTTGTTTTCATTTGCCGGGCGTGCACACCGCGCCCGTCTTCCCCCTCAGGCGAGACAAAAATCCCTTTTTGGAGATGATTAGTAGATTGGCTGGATGTCATCCATCTTTGTTGCTATTCAGAGTCTGATTGTGCGTATGTGTGTGTGTGTGTGTGTGTGTGTGTGTGTGTGTGTGTGTGTGTGTATATATATATATATATATATATATATATATAATATAATATAATATAATATAATATAATATTATATATATGTGTGTGTGTGTGTATGTATCATATATCATGTGTTGCTTCAGAAAAGTGTAATTAAATTTTGTTCCCTTTATTACCAGTTTAAATTCAAACAGAATATCTTAACTTATTTATAAGAACAGCTTTTTTCCAGGTTTATTTTTTCTATTTGCACATCATCAGCAACTGTGTTTATATGTTAATTAGTGGATGTTTATTGTAGGTCTGCACTTATAAATGTTAATAAGTAGTTTGACAAATGGTTATTTTCTCAAGCTGTGTGTCAATATCTGTAGAGCATCATTTTCTGATGATGGTTTACAAAACATTTTAAACAATGAACCTCTAATAAAGGCATTCATTGTTCCTTATAAACTTGGCACTGATATCTCTTTTTTGCACAATGGTAGGTTATCAAAACTACTTTTGGAAACTGTAGGAGCTTTGTAGTTGTCCTAACAGCATATCACTATGTGGATTATTGGAAGGACTTTGGACCATGTTCACTTCTTGCTGAGACTGTGTGAACTCAGCGACGCTGCTAACACATGTTCCTATCACCTCACTGTCGGAGGGACATGCTGCTGGGTGTCAGTCTGTCTCTGTGAGTGAGAGACAGCGGGTGTGCTGCAGTGACAAATCTAAACTGAATTTGTCAGTGGCTACATGATTACAAATGAATTCACACTCGTGCCCCACACATCATGATCACTTTCTCCACTGGTCAATAAAACGTTGATTTGAAGCCAGTTTAACCGTTATGACTCCCTGCTCTCTCGTCACTGCACTGCACTGCCAAGCATACTGACACACATTTACATGTCCCCTGAGCTGATATACATTATGAATTGCATGACATAGCTGAGTAACAAGTTCACTTAGAAACACACCACACTGATGTGGATCTGCTGGACTGACCTCCTTTATTATAAAACTTTACAACTCCTTTGTGTCTTAAAAGCCGTTTGCAAACCAGGTCCGCAGAAAAGTTATAGTTTACTCAGTCAGAAAATAGGCAGACAGTTGTGTTCAAAAACACTGTAAAATACTATAGGCACTCCACTGGTCTGAGGAGCAAAGACTGATGCCTTGTGTGTCTTTTAGTCCGACCAGTACTGAACAAAATGAAACAGCATCCATCTGTCACCCAGAGTGACCACTCCCTTAATTAGGCAGAACTTTATGCATTAATACAGTTTAAACAGGTGAGTTATACAAAAAATTTCTTCCTAATACGGTGTCATGATGAAGGAAATTAGTTATAAAGACTAAAACATTTTTAACCAGGCTGTAAATATGTTTATTTCTGCTGTGAAATTTTGCATTTTCACATGGAATTCTATGGGGATTGACTTACTTTTGGAACCAGCCTCTGGTAGATATTTGAATAACTGCACTGTTTTTAGCACTTCCATGTTGGTTGGTACTGGGGTGGGCCCCCTTTTGACTTCAGAACTGCCTTAATTCTTCCTGGCATGGATTCAACAAGGTGCTGGAAACATTCCTTAGAGATTCTCATCTGTATTGCCATGCAGATTTGTTAGGTGTGAATCTCCCGTTCCACCGCATCCCAAAGGTGTTTAATCGAGATCTGGTGACTGTGAAGGACTGTGTATTATCCTGCTGAAAGCAGCCATTAGAAGATGCTGTTGGTACAATGAGGTTATAAAGGGATGATCATGGTCATCAGCAATACTCCAGTAGGCAGTGGTGTTTAAACAATGCTCAATTGGCATCAAGGGGCCCAAAATGTGCCAAGAAAATATCCCTCACACCAATAAACCACCACCACCACCACCAGCAGCCTGAACTATTAATACAAGGCAGGATGGATCCGTGCATTCCTGTTGTTCATGTCAGATTCTGACCTACTATCCAAATGTTGCACCAGCAATTGCCACTGATCAGCCCAGACAACGTTTTTCAAATCTTCTACTGTCCAGTTTTGGTGAAACCATGTTAGTTATCGAATAATTGAACAGGTGTATCTTATAAACTGGCCAGTCAGTGAAAATACATTTCTTTCAGGATCTGGGTGTCATCATTGCTTTTCATCCTAAGTGACTGCAAAGCAAAGGCACGAGAAGGTTGTCCGAAATTAAATTCAAGAGGATGAAGTAGTATGACCAGAGGGAAAGTAGATAAATGCTCCCACAAACAAACACAATGTGATTGTGTGTTTCTTACCACAATAGTTTAAAAGGCATGCGGGAGCATAGCATTTCAGTGGACGCAGTCATAAAGACAAGCACACTTTCACCTCCTGGGCTGTTTAGTGGCTGTTGACTTGGTTGTTAGAGGGTCATTGTTGTTTGCCAGCAGCCTGGCACGGAGAGTGGGGAGTCAGGCTAAGCAGAGAAGGGGCTGGGTGTCCCCCGTGCTGAAGGTCCTTCACCCACTTTCACTGTAGAGTCATGTGAAGGACACTTAATTTAGACAGCAGACAACATGCTATGCATTTGGATTGTAGAGCTGAGAGGCAGTAGTAGCATGTAATGTTTTATTCAGTGTTTACATTTGCTACTGAAGAGATTTAACATGTTTTTCCTGCATGGTACACTTGAGTTGATCCCTGAACAAACTGCTGGGAGCTCAGGTCCATTCATAACTCATAAAATTAAAATTAAAAGCAACAGACAACATGTGCAGATCCAGTCAGTATCTCTAGGGTAGCAGCTTTTCAGCTTTTCACTGGCTCAGAGGGTATTCAGCCCACCTTAAAATAAGTGAAAAATGTGATTCACTGTCAGTCTTCTGTTCACATGCAAGAAAGATGTTTAACACGAGAAATGGCTAACAGGATTTGAACTGGAAATGGATGATTTTTGTCATAATTAAAAAGAACATCAATACATGTGAATAATACTCCAAAACATTCTTAAAAAATTGACCTCATATCCTAAACAGTTTGATAAACAGTCAATTTAATTTTCTCATTATTTCAACATCAAGAGCAACATTTTTTTTAGTTTTTTGCTTGAAAAAGTTAAATCATAACATGAGTGATAAAAGCTCAGACCTCTCTGTGAATATTCCCACACTGTAAGTACTCCATTTTCATACCACACACACATAGATACACAAACTCCATGCGCATGAAAGCCGACTCATTTAATACCTCCGTCTCTTCTGAGAGAGAGGCTGCCTGGTCACACGAATCTGGCAGCTGCATTTGTGTGGAGACAAAGTGAATGGCTGCAGGGTGAAACTGTGCCACTGTGTGGCTCAGGATTAGAGCCCCAATGGCCTGTGGTGGTAAAAGTGGAGCCAAGCTGGGGTATCGATGACATGGGAGCATACTCACTACAACCTCTGTATCAAAGCACTGGGGAATGGAAAGAGACCCAGAGATTTGATGCATGTCTGGCTCTGCTGTTGTATCAGCTTTTAGTCTAAATTTGGAGATAAACGCAGTAGGAATAACAGGCAAAAACCATTCTACACTGTCTCATGCAGCAATCACTACTGTGCTGTGGTTTTTATCTTTTAGATGACTGAACTAAGGTTTTTGGTGGACCTTGTAAATTTGCTGTATTTTTAATTTGTGTCCGTTTGAATATACATAATTTGGGGGTATTTGAACATCTTTTCTCTCTAGAAAGATGTTGTAAGTCTTCCTTCCTTGGAAACCTCTTGAGAGATGAGAGATGTGAGAAAGCCAAAATAAAAGACCTATTGAGACACAAAGACATGTGGTATGTGCTTCCAGCATAATGACAAAAGCTTTCCCTCAAGTCATCTCTTTACTTCTAGTAGTCCGCATCTTTTCATCCATTTATTTCCTTCTTTCTCAGTGTTTGTGCCTTTTCTCCCCTCTATCTCTCTCCCGTCTCGTCTATTTTCCACTGCCTCTTCCCAACATTTCATTCGCCTCCTTTGCCCTCATTTCTGCAGCGCTCTTCCCTCTTGTCATTTTTGTTCCTCTCCTCTCTCATCTTCAGTCTCCCATCCCCCCATTTCTCATCTTAAACCACCACTCCCTTTTGCTTCCTCATCTTCTTACCCCCCTCATCCATTACTGTGCATACACACAAACTACCCCTCAGTTACTTTGTGTTTTTGACTATCTCCACAACAGTGCATCCCCTGTGCCTCTTCCATTTCTTCTCCCTGGTGTGTTGTGATTATAGCCAGGCTGGCGACAGCTGCAATAGCAGACAGTCAGGCAGTAGGCACCAGCAGAAGGAGGGGAGAGGCTAGGGACCAGGGGGAAAATAGGGGATGTGAAGATGAAGAGGCAGTCATAAGGAGGAGGGGGTGGCTACTTCTTCGTTTGATCTTGTCAAAGTAGACACCGAGATGAAGAAGGCTGGGTCTGCAGGCGGGGAGCAGGGGGACTGCTCAGTATCCCACGGGCATGCATTTCGTCTGTGTTGGTGCACATCGACCTGCTCTCCTGTTAATCAACTTGGTGTATTAGTGATATGCTGAGGCAGACGACTGGGTGGGCACATGGGTATTATACCTGAAAAACCAGCAGCGCCTGACTTTCTGGAGGATGAGGAGATGGATCTGTGCAGTTAGAGCCAGGCATTGGGGTGCTGACTAGACAACAGGAACAGCTGTTATAAAATGCAGCCTACATCTGTTTCTGTAGAAGAGAGGAAGAGAATGTTGTAAAAAGAACTGATGAAGAAAAAGAAACAAGAATTACCTAAAGAAAGAAAATGTCTTCATGAAGGATGGTCTCGCTCTCTTTTTTTTGCTGTATCTGAACTTTTACCTCAGATAATTAAATTCAAAGATTTGGCATCACAGCTGTCACAACTGTATGCCTGCAGTCCTATTAAATATTTAACCCCCAAAGGTTTATCTTAAAAACGAGTTGCAGAAAACAAACATAAATTAACATTTATAAAAATGTTTTAAGGCAGCTTTATGAGACTGTACATATGAAAGATGGACGTAGCCGCCAAGACATCGACCACTGGTTTCTAGATTTCTGTTTTGAAGGGAGCAGCTGAAAGTATTTTTTCATGATAGAGGGGAGAGATAGTCATTGGCTAATTATTTGTCAATCCCTGGTGATTAGCCATTGACCATACCCTGGTTATATGATCAAGATTTACCTTTGGGCTTCTCCCTAGTATTCTCCACCAAGGGGTCGCCACAGTGGATTAATCCGCATTGGTAACTGGCAGATTTTTTACACCAGATGCCCTTCCTGACGCAACCCTCCTTTGTGAGAGGGGCTTGTGTCCCCAGCTGGAATCGAACCAGGAACATTTTGCTTGTAAGGTGAATGCACAAACCACTGGGCTACTGGGGACATATGATCAAGAGTTACAAAATAGACGTAATTTTTCAAATATGCGTTATGACCCAAAATAAATGACTGAACCTATAAACTCAGCAGGAAAATATTTACAGGGGCTGAGTCAGAAAGTGTTTTATTTCCCAGAGATTTTTTGCATGACTGGATGTCTTTTTGCAGCCTCAGCTATCGCTCCCTGGTGGCCATTGGAATCAGAATTTCAGAATCAGATTGCTTGGGGTCCAGATGCTCCATTAGGTTTAAATAAATGTATACACATTTGAACAGGCAGAAAATGAAACCATGTGTAAACCTTTACAAAAAAAGTGCAATTGTCCAATAAACATTCAAAGTTAAGACAGTAAAATAGTAAATATATATAAAAGATAGAAATGAAATAAGAGTAAATTGCCTTAATGTAGAAAATACTTCAGTTTAAGGTACTTGCATGTTGGCTTCACTTTTTTGACCTGGAAGCTGTGTCAGTCTTTTATACTGTTCTATGTTTGTACCAGGCTGTAAACATGTTAATTTCTGATGTGAAATTTAACATGTGAGTCAATAGGGATTGACTCACTTTTGGATCCAGCATTTAGTGACCAACTGAAGAACTGTACTGTGTTTAGCACTTCCATGTTGGCTTCTTTTTCAAAGAATAAGAAGAAATACTTTATTAATCCCCAAATGGGAAAATTACAACCATATCTCAACACACTTTTTTTCCAGGTATATATACACACACTTAACGCACAGTTAAGTGATATACATGCACACACACAAACAAAGGTGAAAGAGAACAAGGCAGTCCATTAAAGGCACCAAGGAGCACAGTGGGGGTTCGGTGCCTTGCTCAGGGGCCCCTTGGTGGTGCTCATGGGGGGTGACCTGACTCAACCCCAGGCCTCCAGTACACATCCATATGTAGGACCATGGTGGGTCATAAAGTTCATGTCTGTATAAAATGCAATGAGTAACATAATTAACTCCAAAGTTAAACACTATACAAGATGTGGTGATAAAAGAAACTGGTCAAGGTGTCGCAGGGAGCAATTAAAGAGTTTGATGGCCAGAGGTAGGAATGATTTCCGATGGCGTTCTGTGGTGCATCATGAAGGAATGAGTCTACTGCTGAACATGTTCCTGTGCCTGTCCAGAATGTCATGGAGAGGGTGTGAAGGATTGTCCAATTTTTGTTCTAACTTGCGTCCTCCTTTTTGATGCCACTGTCAGAGAGTCAAGTTCCACACCCACAATGTTGCTGGCCTTGCGGATCAGTTTGTTGAGTCTGTTGGTGTCTGTTACTCTCAGTCTGCTGCCCCAGAACACTAGAGCATAGAGGATGGCACTGGTTACCACAGATTCATAAAACATCCTGAGCATCGTCTGGCAGATATTGAAGGACCTAAGCCATCTCAGACAATAGAGACGGCTCTGACCCTTCTTCTAATGGCTTCTGTGTGTTTAATGAAGTCCAGTTTATTGTCAGTGTGAACACCGAGGTATTTGTAGTCCTCCACTATCTCCACACAGGCCCCATTGATGGAAACAAGGGTCACTGGTGTATATATGACTTTTGCTTCTTGACTTAGGTGCGTTGCTTTGAGGTAAATGTTCATAACAGGATGTTCCCCATATTAGTTTATGTTTGCATAACACATGTTGCTGGCATTTAAGACAAAAAATAGGTAATGCTGATGCCATTTACATTAATTTTGTAGGCTGTTTCATCATTCACAAAAGTAATGGAAAACTAAACCTTGACTTGATGACAGCAATCAAAGCATCTCCAAAATCTTTAGGCATTGAATATTGGAATAATTGATAATAAACATAAACATGAGTTAAATAGAACTTACAGCTATTTCAAAATGTTTAGACACAATTTTATTTGTTTAGCATCATTTGTACAGTTAAGTGTTGGTCAAAATGATTCACTTAGTAGTGAGAAATGTCAGATTATAATGGCCACAGTGTCCATCATCATGAATATGTTTGAATGCTACTACCCAGGTGTTAATGTGCCAGTGAGCAGCCCAGTAGATGTACAGTGGAGATTTTTTGTTTTAAAAAGGGTGAAAATCAAGCAGTAGTAGACTTTTGTCCTCACAAATGATGTTTATGTGTACACACTGCAGAATCTTCCTTTTAACAGAAAATCACACTGGAGGCGAAAGTTCAGAATGAATCTTCATAGGGGCATAAGGGTGTTCATATCTGAGTCACCTCCTCTTTCCCAGCATCACAGTCTTGGTTTGTGACCTTCGCTGCTGTTACCATAACATGACGTTAAAGACACAGCAGTTTGGACTGAATCCAAAATTACACAATGATGTAATTTTACTGAGCTTTCTGTCCCTTACTGTTCAGGTTAGCCCGGAACTGTTCAGGGGCATGAGTTCATACAGAGCAGATTTGCATTTGGGAAGTTCCTCGTCGGTCCAACAGAAGCATCACGACTCTTCACTTCAGTAGGATGCACTTGAGTTTGACATGAATCGACCACACACACACACACACACACACACACACACACACACACACACACACACACACACATATATATATGTATATACACACACACTACCAGTCAAAAGTTTGGACATGCTTGGCCATAGTGGAGTAAAGCCAAGCATGTCCAGACTCTTGACTGGTAGTGTATATTTGTGGATGACACAGCAAACTGTGTTCACATACCCCCATTTCTGAATGGTTTCCCG
>VUQH01050287.1:0-20259 GCA_015106775.1 Etroplus canarensis | reverse complement strand
AAAAATATATAATATATATATATATATATATAAATATATGTATATTTTTTTTTTTTTTTTTTTATATATATATATATATATATATATATATATATATATATATATATATATATATATATATACATATTGCCTATTATGAAAAACCCTTTTATTACTATTCACCTATTGCCCAACTATTAATCAGAATACTTTAGAATCAGAATTTTCTAATAATAATAATAATAATAATAATAATATTATTGAAGAATTGATTTGATGAAAGGGCTGATTTTTCAGTGTGGATAACTAAAATAAAGGTGCTGATGCTGTGGGTTGTAACCATTTTCTCTCCAGGGAATGATTTCACAATTGAGGGATTCTAATTAAAAAGACAGGATTTCTTTTAGTGATTCCCAATAGATCATAAGTTGAAACCCAACGGGCTTACCGAAAAAGATTGCAGTTAAGTTACCAAAGAGAATGACAAGAATACATATCAGCAGGAGGAGTTGTTGCCCTATCAAACAGGCTTTGATGAAACTACATCCTATGATAAGCAAATAAACGAGCCGCACAAGAGTCAGCATCCAAGCACTTACAGTGAAGGCCAAGATCAGCTTCACAGAATAACGAGCAAAAAAATATATGATGTATCACAGCGGATGCTGGCAAAATATGCATGATTAACACCACGTCTGGTAGAGACAACAGCCAAGTTTACAATGTCAACTTCTCTCATATCCTCTTCCCGTGCCACTAACCAAACACCCACACAAACAAACACACTACACAGAGTCAAATGAGTGCTGCATCATGGCCAATATTAGAACCTGAATAAGATCTGAACAACACAGAGAATGGAATAGCATAGAACAGATTAGACTAGAATAGATTGCATGCCTAAACAGTTAACCTCAGATAAAGTGCCTTAAAAAAACTCTAAATTTAATCATTATTTAGTGTGGCTACCCAAATTCTTCACACCAGAACCAATTATTCACTTCAAAGGCTTTGAAGGTACAGTGAAGTTTTTTTGGGTTAAATCTGTCTTGATAGATTCTTTCTCTTCATTTAATCCCAAATTGACTGCATGGTGTTGAGGTTAGGCTGCGTGTGGGGCAAACCATCTGTCATAGGACTCCTTATTCTCCTTTTCTCTAAAGATAGTTTAGCACTCATTATGACAAGGCTGTATGTTTGGACTTGCAGAATACAGAATGAACTTGGGACTGATCATTTTTAAATACCACTTAAAGAAGATCTAAACAGATACTTTATAAGAGAGAGAAATGGCAGAATTCAAGAATTTTGAACTTTGGAGAATTCTACATCAGCAAAAGCAGTGTTTTACATGTATAACTCTCAAGAGGGAGTCCCCTGTAGTGTAGTGGTTTACACATTTGCCTTACAAGCGAAAGGTCCCTGGTTCCATTCCAGCCCCTCTCACCATGGAGGGTTGCATCAGGAAGGACATCCAGTGTAAAACCTCTGCCAAATTACCAATGAGGATTAATCCGATTTGACGTCCCCTTGGGGAGAATACAGGGGAGCAGCCAAAGTTATATGTATGACTCTCAAAGGAAAGAAACTGCCTCTCAGCTGAGACTTATCCTTCAAGCTGATAGGTGGATAACAAAGATAACCACTCCTCATAACCAAAGTATGCTGGAAAGACATCCTTGAATGCGCAGCATGTTGATCCTTGAAATAGATGGGCTACAGCAGCAGAAAACCACACTCTGTACATCTCCTGTAATAACAGTTTGCATTTGAGGCTCACCAAAATTGGACAGCAGAAGATGGAAAAATTTTGCTTGGGCCTAATGAGTCCAAATTTCTGCTGCAAAATTCAGACGGTAGGATTCCAATGTGACATAAACAACATAAAAGCATGACTCCATCCTGCCTCGCATCAGTGGTTCAGGCTAGTGGTGGTGGTGTAATGGTGTGTGAGGATATTAATGCCATGAAGAGTTAGGACAGTTCTGATGGCAAAAGTAGGGCTAGTCCAGTACAAGCAATGCATAACTAATGAGGTGACTAGGGAGTGCATATGCCAATAATTAAAGTGGAGCTATAATGCCAATTTTAAACTTCACATCTTTATTGTTTGACTCTATTACAGTAACTGCATGTGTTTCAATTTAAAAAAGAAATCCTAAATTATCTTGTACTGGCAGTTTATACACTTGGGAGCTTTAGCTTTTGGTCCAGTGATTACTTACATATGCCGACCTAATATTTTGAAATTATGGTTATATTTATAGAGCATCCATCACAATAACAATACATATCTAACACCAAATAAGGAAACCCATATTAGCTACTTTAGTTTATGGAAACTACCTTTTATCAGTGGTTCAGGCTAGTGGTGGTAGCATAACGGTTTGGGGAAATATTTTACTGGCACACTTCGGGCCCCTTAATATGAATTGCACATTGTTTAAATGCCACAACCTGCCCTAGCACTGTTGCTAACCATGTTCATCCCTTATGACCACAACCTATTCATCTTCTGATGGCTGCTTCCAACAGGATAACACACCATGTCACAGAGCTCAGATCATCTCAAACTGGTTTCTTGAACATGACAGTGAATTCACTGCACTCAAATGGCCTTCACAGTCACCAAATCTAAATTCAATAGAGCACCTTTGGGATGTGGTGGAATGGGAGGGTTGCATCATGGATGTGTAGGTGACAAATCATTCAGCGAACGTGTGATGCTATTGTGTCAATATGGACCAAAATCTCAGAGGAATGTTTTGATTCTATGTCATAAAGAACTAAGGCAGTTCTGAAGGCAATAGCTTGTCCAACTTGGTACTACCACGTTGCATCTAATGAAATGGCCAGTATGTGTGCGCCATGAATATTACCATTTCTTATTTGTTAAAATTTATCATGAAAATATAGTTTATATGACTGTAAACACTCAAATAAAGAAGAAAGGAGCAGCATAAAATTGAATAGAGTATAAAGAGCAGATGAGAGGAGAAAAGAATACCAAATACCCACATAGCCTTTGAGAGAGTAAAGGTGATGACTTCAATGTGTTGTTTTGTACACACAAAAGCATAAAAGACATCTAATGAAATAAAAAGCTAGGAGAAACTGAATCCAGAGAAAGTTTGAGAATGGTTTTTATTCCTTTTGCTTAAAGAAAACCCTTTAAAATAGCATAATAATCCCTGTGGATGAAAAAAATTTGAGAAGCTGCTTCAAGTTTTTATTTCTCTTTTTCAGTTTTGAGTGGGGTCACTGATGCAGCCTCTGGTAACACTGCTCAGAGTAATGGAGGGAAAACAGACTACTGTCAGAAGAGGGTGAAAGGGTCTTTAAGTGGCCTTGTCTTTCTTTTGCAGTCTCCTAAGCTTCAAATTAAAGTGCACATGATATATAAAGCACACTGTGCCTCACATAGCCGGTCCACTTTCAGTTACATAATAGCTTGCCTGAGGGAAAACCTGGCTGTGGGAGGTAAAGCTTGGCATTTTAAGATATTAAATTCAACAGAAGCATGGGCTCCCATAAAGGAATCCGTACATTTTTTTTCCACGCACACTAATGCTTTGATGTTAATGTGATTATGAGAATGATGAGGTAGACTCGCTGTATGTCACGTGAACGTGTTAATCTAATTATGTAGCTTCAATTAAGGCCATATTCAAAGCATTAACTAAAGCATTAAGACATCAAGTACTCCCGTTTATTGAACAGTCTGTACAGATGTTGATGTTTCACTCTGAGTCACACCGATCATGCAAGTTCCGACACTTGCCCAACATTCACCGGGCTGTTAATTTTTATAGCCACTATCTGTATTTACATCCATACTTCCAGTCTGGAGCCTCAGCAATAAATAATTCTGGGGAAAAAAAGTTGCAGGGAGAGAAGAGATGCAACAGAAGTATGAGGGAGAAATGACTGACAGGGCTCGTGTGCTATAAGGCAGACATTGTGCGACAAATCTATTGAATTAAAAACTGCAGTGTGGATGATTGAGTGAAAATATTAACTTCCACCGCAATGCATTTAAACAGCTTACTGAAATTCTTCTCATAATCCACACTGGGGCATAAATGATTGTGTGCATATAAACAGTGTAAGACAAAACCCACTTGATAAGTTTGTGTAAATGAATAAACCTCCTGCACATAAATGAAAAAGCCTTTGGAGGAGTCAGTGCATCTCTTCCATTCTACCACAGTAATGGACTGCAGCAGCTATCGCATCTTTTTAAATCTTCTTTTTTCCTCCTGGGAAGCAGTTTCTCCATGAATACAATTTGCCATTCAGATCATGAATAAAGAGAGCTAATACGGGACAGCTTTATGCCAAAAACATCTGGAAGAATGTGGTTTAAGAAGCCACAATCCCAGCCATAGAAATGTGTTGTATATTACAGAAGTAAGTTACACAAAGAATAATAATATTAAACCTTACTTGTAAATGGGTAATAGTGATAACATCTTTTTTTATGATTACACTTTAGCATATTAGGATAGTGATACACTGAATTTTAATAAACCTAAGGGGATTTTCTAGACATACAGTTGACTTTTGTTAATGTGAAATAATCCAGCTCTATATCACATAAATAAGCTTCATTAAATACTACTAATTTCAAGAAAAATTAAATACTGCCCCAAGTACATTTTTCCCAGCATATTGAAATTTTCAAATGGTCTTGCTTCCTACTCAAAAATCTATCTGCATCTAGGGCATGATTCAGAGTTTATGGCTATGTTTGGGTATCTCAAGAAACCTGGTTAAACGTATGACTCATTTTTGCCTCTTTTGTCCTTTAAACTTAATGGTCATGCCAGGTAGTTGACTTAACTTTAACATTTTGGTCGCTGCCATATTGATTTTTGGAAAACAGAAGTTGCCTTATGTCAATTAAACAGTGGAGTACTAATTTATTAGTGAACCTGCTATTTTGGTTAGCAAGAGGCATCCATGGATTGATAAGGGGGAAGATAGCCATAGAGTGCTCTTTGTACTATTCTGTAAATATGGTTTTTTAATGCTATAAAGTTGGGCATTTTTACACAGGAGTCTATGAGGGACTGACTCGCTTTCGGACCCAGCCTCAAGTGGCACCTTGAGGCACTGCGACGTTGGTTTCATTTCAGGCCATTCAAATCAATGAAAACACATTGTGTATAGAACAATGACAAAATATCAGAGCTGATAAATCCACTTTAAATTAGTTGCTTAGTTACACATTCAACTGTTAATTTAATTTAGATTTGTTTTTTCTGTCACTTGATGAATCTTAGTCTAACATTCACTCTTCTTAATCTCTTTTCTCAAGACCTTAATTGTAACATAATGTTAACAGCATTCTCAAGATGGTACTTTGGCTAATGCCTGTTCTGTAAATAAAAATCTCATGACAATAACAGTCTGATAAACAACTCTCAACCAAACACAAGAAATATTCACTAAAATGTAAATTAACCTTAGCACAGTACCTCACCATCTTGAAGAGATTAATGAATGATATGAACAATGATAAATCAAATTTTACATCTTTACTTGAATACAGAGGCACGGTCTCAAAAAGAATGTGTCAAAATCTTACACATCTGTGTGTCTGGTTAAAGATAAAAATATGTTAATTTAAACACGGTAACAACTTGTGTGTGTTTTAAGAGTGCAAGGCTAGGGACATTTGGACATGTATAAAGGAGGAATACTGGATATATTGGGCAAAGGATCATGAAGATGAAGCTGCCAGGTAGGAAGAAAAGAAGAAGACTACAGAAAAGTCTCATGGATGTAGTGAAGAGAGACATGAATGTGACTGGTGTGACGTAAGAGGATTTGAAGGTGAGCTGGCTGCAGATGATCTGCTGTGGCAACCCCTAAAGAAAAAGAAGCCAAAAGAAGAAGACTTGACTATATTTCATTTAACAGTTATCTGTATTCTTTCTAAATAAATAAATAAAAACTCATTATTTCCTTAACAAGATGTAATCATAGAATCCTACGCACATAGCCAACATTGTTGGTACCCTTAAGTTAAAGAAAGAAAAACCCTCAAAGGTCACTGAAGTAACTTGAAACTCTCAAAAGTAATAATAAAAACATTACAAAACTTTAAGTAATGAAAATCATACATTGCTTTGAATTGTGGTTCAACAGAATCATTTTAAAAGCAAGCTAACAAAACTAGTCTGGAGTAAAATGGTGGTACCCCTAGAGAAGATTGAAAATAACTTCACATAGGGACATGTTAAGCTAAGGTGTGTCCTGTAATTAGTATCACAGGTGTCTTCACACTTGTAATCAGTCAGTCTACATATTTGAAGGGTAAAAAGTCATCATTGTGCTGTTTGGTATCATGGTGTCTACCACACTGAGCATGGACCACAGAAAGCTAAGGAGAGATTTGTCTCACGAGATTAGAAAGAAATTGATAGACAAACATGTTAAAGATAAATGTTACAAGACCATCTCCAAGCAGCTTGATGTTCCTGTGACTGCAGCTACACATATTCAGAAGTGTAAAATCATGGGACTGTAACCAACTTCCCTGGACGTGGCTGCAAGAGGAAAATTGATGACAAATTAAAGAGACAGATAATGCAAATGGTAACCAAAAGCCCAGAACACCTTCCAAAGAGACTAGAGGTGAACTCCAAGGTCAAGTTAGGTCAGTGTTAGATTGTGTGAGCCAAAGTGGACTTACTGGAAGATGACTGAGGAGGAAACCACTGTTGAAAGCAAATCATGAAAAAGTGTGACAAATTTGCCAAAATGCAAACTGACAACCACAAAGCTTCTGGGAGAATGTCTTTTGGACAGATGAGCAAAAACTGGAGCTTTTTTTTTTAGCAAATCACTTCAGCTTTGTGTTCACATGCAAAATTGAAGCATACAAAGAAAAGAACACTGTACTAACTGTGAAACATGGAGGAGGCTTGGTTATATTCCAGGGCTGCTTTGCTGCTTCTGGCACAGGGTGTCTCGAATCCGTGCAGGGTACAATGAAATCTCAAGACTTTCAAAGCATTCTGGAGCAAAATGTACTGCCCAGTGTCAGAAAGCTTGGTTTCAGGCACAGGTCATGGGTCGTCCAATAGGATAATGACCCAAAAGACACTGCTAATAACACCCAAGAATGGCTAAGAATAAAACATTGGACTATTCTGAAGTGGCCTTCTACGAGCCCTGATCTAAATTCTTATTGAACATCTGTGAAAGGAGCTGAAACATGCAGTCTGGAGAAGGCACCCTTCAAACCTGAGACAGCTGGAGCAGTTTGCTCAAGAGGAGTGGGCTAAAATACATTGTCAACAGGTGCAGAGGTCTCACTGAGAGTTACAGAAACCACTTGATTGCAGTGATTGCCTCAAAAGCTTGTGCAACAAAATATTAAAGGTACCTTCATTTATGTTCAGGCCAGTTTCATTAGTTTGTTTTTTAAAATGATTCTTTTGAACCACAATTAAAAAACAATGTCTTATTTTCATTAATTTTTAAAAATGTATTATTACCTTTTTTAGTTTTAAATTATTTCAGTGACCTTTGTGGTTTTTTCTTTAACCGAGTGGTACCAACAGTTTTGTCCGCGTGTGTAGCCAACACTAGGATGACCAGATGTCCCTCTTTATTCCTTGTCCCTCTGTACCACATACTAAGATGATGTCCTACATTTTGATCAACTCTGGAAGACATGCACTTTTCTAAAGTCTGGCTTTTATCCAGTGTATATGAGGAAATCATGGAAGGTGTTTTATTATAGTCAAGTGCAGGTGTCTTTTGCTGACAACGCAATGCCCATCAGGGAAAGTTACAAGCCACTATAAAGTCAAATTTCAGTGACTATAATGGAAACTACCACAAATAAAATTAAGCCACAATTTTTTTCTGAGAAAAAAGAGTTTTGAGCTTCTTGCAAGAGTTATGTTTCTGTTTCACACAAGGGAAAAACATACTGTGATGTGACATAGTATATGTGTTATGTCATAATTGGCTAAAACTGTTAAAAATGTCATGTATGACTCAAAAGAGTTGTGCCAATCTATGGATGCATCCCTGCTGTAACCCAGAGATGATTACCAGACAGAACAGCAGTGAAATAACACTTAACATTTACTTAACAGTTAATGGCATGGAGAAAGAACATAAGAGTATAAAAGGACCATTACATGTGACCATGACAATAAACTTTAGATTTTATTCATACTTTTTGTATTTACGTAGCAAGAGAGTTTAGAACATTGTATTAAAATAAAATACTTTTTTCCTTTAAATGCCAAGTACTAGATGTAACATGCACATACTTTATTATATTTTTAAAATTTTTAAGTTAGACATCAAAATTCAGCCTACCTGCTAGCATTGCTAATGTGTCCCACATTGTCCCACTTAAACACAGTTGGTGTCCCACATTTAGTTTGTTGTGATCTGGCTAATCAATTTACTCTGTTTCAGTCATTGCTGTCCGTAATAATTTGTTCCAAGAGAAACGGAATGAGAAATAATTCCATTTGAATTTTAATGAATATGTCAATTGTTTCTTATGTAAAGCAGTATAATTACACTATCAAATTAATCCTAACACTGGATCCCTCAAAAACTGATAAAGAAATTGAAAAGTTAACAAAGCTTGACTTAATAATTCACACTTGAAACTTTTAAAGAGACTAAAGTATACTAAAGACCTCATTGTACCATACTGTATTTTCCCATTAGAGCACTTCACTCTCAGAGTGCAGACTTACTTGTGATTCCTAAAGTTTTTTAAAGTAGAATTGGAGGCAGAGCCTTCAGCTATCAGGCCCCTGTTCTGTGGAATCAGCTCCCAGTTTGTACTGGGAAGCAGACACCCGCTCTAAATTTAAGATTAGGCTTAAAACTTACCTTTTTCATAAAAGTTATGTTTGGGGCTGAGTCATGCTGCAAAAGATTTAGGCTGCTGGGGGGCTTCTTAAGATGTGTTGGGCAGTTCTTCTCCATCCACCTCTTTTCACTTCTCAGGCATTTATTTGCTGCTGCTGCATGTCAGTAAATGTTGTCTTCTCTCTCCCATAGTTTGTGTCTCTCTTTGCTCTCCTTTCTGTCTTCTCTTTCCCCTCACCCCCAACCAGGCAGGGGGTGCCCCTCCCTGAGCCTGTTTGTGCCGCAGGTCTCTTCCTGTTAAAAGGGAGTTCTTCCTTCCTACAGTTGCCAAGTGTTTGCTCACAGATGGTCTAATTGTTGGGGTTTTCTCTCCAATACTGTAGGGTCTTTAACTTATAGTGTAAAGCGTTTTGAGGTGACGTTTGTTGTGAATTAATTGAACTGAATTGATTAAAAATTATATGTTGACATTACTAGAAAATTTATATTTTATATAGAACGTTGAATCAAAGAATATCTGGTTGTATCTATTACTTAGTGCAAAAATGATCACCAATTTATTTAAATTAATTAAGCAGGAAAGTTATTATCAGTGTTCACTTTCTGGTAGTGACTCTCAACTGATTACTTGGCAATCCTGAATTTAAAACCCCTGAAATCTCTGCACAGCCGCAGGACAGTCATATGTAACCACATAACCTCCTTACAAACACAAAAACACTAGACTATGATATGTGCTTCACTGTAGAGATTTTCCAGATGAAAATGTGGAATCGTTGCCACTCTTTTATATCCTTTAGAAGGGTAGGGTTAATTACAGGGATGCTTTCAAACACTGCAAAACCTGATAAGTTAATGTGAGTTGAAAATTTTTTTGGAACCTGAGTATATCCATATTTTGAAGTGACATTAACTTAAATTTATAAATTACATTTCTTAAAAATGTAATCTTACTGTGCAATTTAAATTATGTAATCTTAATTTTATGCAGTAAAGGAACATTCTTAATTAGGCCATTTGAACTTTATAATTTATGTTCATATTAAAAAAAGAAATCAAGTACAGGCAACTTAAATGTTTCCATTAACGACAGCCATGTGAAAAAGAAACTTTTACTTTTACTGCTTTCATAGGAGGGCAGGTGGCAGCTAGGTGCTGCTAATAGAATGCGTGTGATTTTATATTTTGAGTGAATAGAACCTTAACATTTTCTCAAAGTTTAACTGCTCAGGCTTACAGTGTATACTGCATTTGTGACCTGAAGAGTGACCAAATCAGTTGGAACCTCAGTGTATACTGATATCATGAATAGTCATTTTCTCAGTATACATTAATATACCAACCTTATATTGATTTATAATTCAGCTATACTTCATAATGATTAATGGAGATATATGTGATATACAGTATCTATGAATAGATGACCTCAAACAAACGTGCCGCTGCTTCATCTAATAGGAATGAAAATAGAATCAATAATCATGTTAATATACACTCTCATCAGCATTTCTGGCCACAGGTGCTGAGCTTTAACGCTCACAATTCATGTTATAAGCTGAGAGATGTGAGATGAAACATTATGCAAATGATTCTGTCTTTCCCTTTAGCAAGGTCCTCCGACCTTCATCATGCAAAAACAGCTCACACTTGCATTTTATTTTGACCAGGAAATGGTTTATTATATTTTTTTTAAAGAAATACGAGCAATTGTAGTTGAATGTGAGTTAAAAATGGAACAAAAAAAAAAAAAAAAAATCAGCAACCTGATTCCACAGAGCATCAAATGTACAATAACTGTTAATTCTCCCATTTAATTACAGCCCACAAAAGACATCTTGTCAGGAAGGTGGGGTGAGCAAATCCAGAGCCACGATTGTTTGCTTTGGTGTTTCACAAGTGCCTTAAAGTTGCTCAGTGAGCCCACTGGTCCCACGCGCTGTACTGAGATGATCTTTTATGGTAATGGTGTGGGTGCCAGTGGCCTGACAGGGTATATATAGGAAGGCAAGTATTTAATAAAGGGTTTCTCTGGGTTCTTCATTTCCATTTTTATAACAAGTCGTCAGCTCTGCCCCATGTAATAAGGGTATTTACTCTGCACAAAAGAAAAGGGAGATTAGAGCATCACAGGATGGGATTATAAAAACCTGAGACCACAAAGACAGTCAAGCCAATCACTTCCAGAAAATCCCTTAACATCTACAAGCTTTCATCTGCCATTTCCCTGTTCATTCCCCACAGTCCTTCATCTTCCTGCTGTCTTTTGTTTCTCTAGCTTTGTTTTTGTTTCCTTTTTTAAAATAGGAGAAACATTAGGAAACTCTTACAATTCATAAATATATTAAAAAATATCTTCAGCTACAGAAACCAGCGCCATTTTATTAATAGTTTTAGGAATGAAATGAACTCCAGTATTTCCATTGGCTGCGAAGCTTGTTTTTACCTCTCTACATGCTGCAAACTGGCCAGTGTAATACAAAGTCACTTAGGTACAAAGGGATGTCAAGGACACAGAAAAACAAAAAGTTGCAAAGGCAGTGATAGCAAAATGAAAAATTGCCTATAAAGAAAAAAGAGAAATGAGTAAAGAGAAAACAACTCCACTCCCTGACGGCATAACCCATTCAAAGACTAAGACAATATCAAGGCAATTTCAGATCAAATTTAAACTGCCCACTTGTCCCCTTTTCATGAAGCAGATAGAATCTCAGAGCACAGGCCTTGAGAAAAGGTCACAGATAAGACCCAGCACATGGTGAATGGCAGTGCAGTGGTGCTACCTCTGTTTCAAACACTTTTTTTTCTGTAAAATTGATTTGAAAGAAAAAAACCAAAACACAAATAAACAATAAACAAACTATGAAGCAAAGAAAAAAAATGCTAACACCTTGTAGCTTCACCTTTTTTATTTCTGCCATAATGATTTATCTGAAAATGACAAAGTGAAACATCTATTTTTTTATTTGGAAGGGTATGGATTATAAGTGTTCGTGATAACCTCAGAAACTGCAAAGTAAAAAGCAATCAAAATATCAACAAGACATAAGACAACGAAAATGAGTTACGGGCTGATTGATGTCAGTACTGTGACGTGAACAGTGGGGAGCACACAGGTAAATTAAAGAAGAACTCTCGTTTATGAAAATGTTTTGTGCTACTCTTAAGTACTTATGAAGTGCATTCACCACATTTAAGAGTGTACAAGTCACAAAATGATTTAACAATAACAGCTGAGAAACATAAAATCCTGTGTCTGAATTCAGATCTGCATCAAACACACACTGGAAGACAACATGCTATGATATGTTTCAGTCAGGTATGGCAATTGCAGAAGCTTATGAGAAAAGAATCTGGCAGCATTATGTGATGTTTAAAGTATCATGGGGAGTTTTTGGCCACTAGCAGAGCTGTGGATTTATGTCTGATAAGCAAATGCCAGTTTGAATCTGATGTTCTGCCAGACTGCCAAATGTGGGCTGTAATAATGCAATGTTTTATACTTAAAACACACCACTTTATCACTTAGCAGTTGGCGTGAGAGGGAAAAAAGCAACTTTATACTCATGCATTAATTTGGGTGATATATTTTGCCACAAAACTTACCACAATCAGCCACTATCAAGAAAACAACAAAAATCACTTAATTTGGATTCAAACTGGACAAATCATGCAAGTCAAAGGGCCTAAATGAAACACTCAGATGAAGGATGCCCTGCAGCCTCTAAATAAACGAACAGCTGTGTTACTACTCAGATATGGTGCGATCAAGGTACACATGCAATGTGTGGTAGAGTCAGTGAAAAACTGGCAACACACAGCCAGCTAACCTAGCAAGGGTTCCAGGATAGCTTGTTAGCTCGGAATTTTTTAAAGAAAGGAGACTTCCACACTGGTGCTTTGCTCTGCGATACTCAACACTGACCGCACAATTTGAATCTCATTCAGTGTATGTTTGCAGCTCTCCACACTGGCTCAACACAACCAAAGATAATGAGTCACCGCCTTGTGATGCTACTCAGTATTTAGGTTTTTAATATGGTTGAAGAAAAAAGATCAACATTAAAAAATTACACCCTGAAAAATTTACAGGCAAGGGAATTGGCCTGTCATCAGTATATCCAGCCAATTACCCAGTGCTACTTTATGGGGTAAAGCTTGGGGCATTATGTGTGTTGACTCCAGAATTAAGCTGCGCCTCTTGTAACTTCATTTAGTCTGCAGTGATGCCCTGTGGGGATCACAATAACTAGAGACAGCTTCTAATAATGATAAAGACTGAGAATGAAGTGAAGATGACATAAGGCAAGTGATGAAAGGTAACTTATTGTCTGTTTTTAAATAACACATATATACAGACATTTCCAGTGAAACATTCACCTCTACATATCCATCCTTTCTAAAATGGATGAAAGAACATAAACATATTGACTGCACACCAGTCTGCAGTTCATTAGTAAAACAAGGTCAGGAAAATGCAACCTGAATCTGACTCCAGTTCTGCACATATAAAAATAGCTCAAAAGAAAGGGATATAAATACAATGTGATACGTAAAAAAAAAAGTCAGGATTACTACTATCATCATGCAGTACTGTGCAAAACTCTAGCCACCCCTCTTTAGTTTTTAAAAAAATATTTTGCTTGGAAAATGAGAAACAGATGAAACAATTTAGTAAAATGTGCAAATGGAAATTGAATACAGTACGTAATGCAAAAACAGAGCAAGTACAATTCTAACCAGCTTCAAAGTCAATGTTTTGTATGACCACCTTTATTCTTCAACATAGCCTGAACTCTCTTGGGCAAGCTTTCTTGCAGTTTCTTTGGTCTTCAGGAATAGTTCTCCCGGCTTCTTGAAGGGCATTCCAAAGCTCTTGTTTGTATGTTGGCTGCCTTTTGTTCCATTCTCTGTCAAGATGATCCCGTACTGCTTCAGTAACGCTGAGGTCCAGGCTCTGGGGAGGCCGATCCATGGCTGATAGTGTTCCATTGTGTGATTCTCTATCTAGGTAGGCTTTTCACTCTGGCAGTGTGTTTGAGACTGTTGTCATGCTGAAAAATAAAGCTAATGCAAATCAGATACTTTCTAGATGGTATTGCATGGTGACACAAGGGACTTTCCTGCATTCATAATCCCATGAATGCCATACTTGACATGAGTGGCAGCCTCTCCAGCACTGCACAGTATCTATCTATCTATCTATCTATCTATCTATCTATCTATCTATCTATCTATCTATCTATCTATCTATCTATCTATCTATCTATCGCTAAAATGCAGCCCCAGACCATGACAGAGTCTCCACTGTCTTTTACACATGGCTATAGACACTCTCTGTACCTGTAATAAGATAATTTCAGAATACTTTTTAGAGGTATTGTATTTTCTGTGATGATCTGTGGTGCAACATAGCAGAGTGAATCTGCTGTTGAACGTACTCCTGTGAATGTCCAACACGTCATAGAGAGGCTGTGAAGGATTGGCCGATATTGGCCTTAGCTTGGACAGCATCCTCAGAGAGTCTTCACACCCACAACATTACTGGCCTTAGGGATCAGTTTGTTGAGTCTTTTGGTGTCTGCTAATCTCAGTCTGCGGCTCTAGCACACTACTACAACATAGAGGATGGCACTGGCAACCACAGGTTTGTGAAACCTCCTATGCGTCGTCCAGCAGATTATGAAGACCTAAGTTGTCTTAGGAAACAGAGATGGTTCTGGGCTTTCTTGTACATAGCTTCTGCGTGTTTAATCAAGTCCAGCTTATTGTCAATGTGAAAACTGAGGTATTTGTAGTTCTCCACTATTTCCACACAGGCCCTATGGTTGGAAACAGGAGTCACTGGTGTTTTGAGCCTTCTCACATTCACAACCTTTTCTTAGACTTTGTCACATTAACGTTAAGATGGTTCTGTTTACTCCACGTGGCAAAAATTTCAAATTTGGATTCATCATTCAATAAGATTTATTGACACTGATTTTCAGTTCTTGAGTCATTTGGCTTACCTTGCCCTTTTCTCTCTTTTTCCCTTCCTTAAGAAATGGGTTTGTGAAAGCCAACCTTCCACTGAGCTCATTTCTGATGAGACTCTGGTATACAGTAGATAGATAAGCTAAAGTGCCAAATGCTTCTCTCAGGTCACGTGTTAGATCTTTGCTGGAGTTTTTTCTGTTTCTTGAGGACATGACTTTCAGATTCTGTTCATAATTTGTTTGTTTTTTAGAACATGTCTGCCATTTCTTTTGTCTGCCACTTGTCCCATTTCCTCAAAAGGACACACTGCACACTATGCCAAAATGTGTTAACATTTCAGCTGATAGCTCTCTGAGAATCACCTTCTTGGTCAAAACTACTATTTTGTGCCTGTGAAACAGTTATTGTTGGTATTTTTCATAGATTCAACTAAAGAAATGGGAACAAATTATGTGTTGTTGTGACAGCCTGCTGGTAAAAAAAAGTGCCTAAAGATACAATTTAAAATTGGTTCTTTGTAAAGTTGTTATGGGCAGAAACAACATTGGTTCATTCCTTGTGTTAGGTGCCTTTTTAATGCTTGAAGGGTTCATAGATTAAGCTTAAGCATAACTGTTAGCTTATACACACACAAATATATACGAACAGTTGACACCAGACGTTTACATACACTGTGTAAAAAGACACATAACATTGATTTCTCACTGTCTGAAATTAAATGAGGCTAAACTTCTCCTGTTTTAGGTCAGTTAGGATTCCCAAAATTATTTCTAATTGCTAAACACCACAGTAACGAGAGAGAGAATTTTTTAGAGAGATTTTTATTACTTTCTTCAAAGTTAGAAGTTTACATACATGTCCTTAGTATTTGGTAGCATTGCCTTTAAACTGTATGACTTGGGTCAAGCTTTTTGGGTATCCTTCCACAAGCTTCTCACAATAGTTTGCTGAAATTCTGGTCCATTCCTCCTGACAGAACTGGTGTAGCTGAGTCAGGTTTGTAAGCCGCCTCGCTCGCACACGCCCACAAATTTTCTATGGGATTGAGATCAGGGCTTTGTGATGGCCACTCTAAAACATTGACTTTGTTGTCCTTAAGCCACTTTGTGACTCTTTTGGCAGTACACTTAGGGTGATTGTTCATTTGGAAGACCCATTTGTGCTCAAGCTATAACTTCCTGGCTGATGGCTTGAGATGTTGCTTCAGTATTTCCACATAATGTTCTTTGTTCATGATGCCATCTATTTTATGAAGGGCACCAGTTCCTCCTCCAGCAAAACAGCCCCACCACATGATGCTGCCAACCCCATACTTCACAGTTGGGATGGTGTTCTCAGGTTTACAAGCTTCCCCCTTTTCCCTCCAAATGTAACGATGGTCATTATGGCCAAACAGTTCCACTTTAGTTTCATCAACAATGTAGTTGTTGTAGTTATACTCAGTCATAAAAAAAAATCTGATGCTCATAATTTTTATTTAACAAATTGCATCACCAGCAGCAGACAGCAAACTTATTTGAAGAAACTGAAAATCTCTAAAACCAGAGGAATTCAAATCCACCTTGCTGTAGACTTTGTGATATAAAGTCTGTGCACTTGGTGACTTGTGTTGGGCATGAATAGATGCCCCATCTTTGAGTAATAACAAGATTCTTATTATTGTATGATTGCTATTCACAAGGCAAACCTGAGTGAGGAGGATGTGACAAAGAGGAATTCACTCGTGGGTATGCCACAGTCTGTGAATCTCTGCAGGACATGTAGGCATCACACAAAACCAATCACTTTGTAAATGAGATCAGTAGGAAACTAATATATCCGCTCCGGTGTCATTTTTTTCACACAGTCTTCCACGGCAGGTGTCCATATACTATTTTGTCATCTACTTTCAGGAAACAACAGAGGATGCTCTGCTTTCTGTTTCAGAACTGACCATGATGGATAGACAACAGCATCAGTGCAGTGACACAGTCCTTTTTTTTTGTTGTCCCACCATGATAAAATCAGCTGAGGGCACCAGCAACTCGTCTGTCTGTCACTCACTGAAACACAATCTGCAGGACACCACCAATCAGATTTTATCACTGCTTTGAAGAATGACACATCTCATTCATCTTTTCTGCTCTATTCAAACTGCACTGATTGGCCAGAGAAGTACATCATCACATTTTGTTGCCCGTACCAAACGACATTGTT
Source organism: Etroplus canarensis (assembly GCA_015106775.1). Taxonomy (NCBI): domain Eukaryota; kingdom Metazoa; phylum Chordata; class Actinopteri; order Cichliformes; family Cichlidae; genus Etroplus; species Etroplus canarensis. The sequence continues at coordinate 3,255 of VUQH01050287.1, read as the reverse complement.
TTTCTGCTTACCCTGGTGTGTAAGAAACATGAGGTAACACATTTTCAACTTCTTGCCCCATTACCACTCTGCATCATTTGTAGGGCAAAATGTTTACTTGTTTGAGGAGGTTGGTGTGATGTACGTGTTCACATTCACATTCTAGTTGCTCTGACTGTTCTCTTCTCTTTTCAGTTCAGGTTTGTCTTTTGTAAATCCAAACTGCAGCGCCCAAACAGACCGTGGCATTTGATAAATACAGTTTATTTTTAAACCTCTACATGATGATGTAATTTCCTTGTTTCCCTTCAATCTTTTTGAGTTGTGACCAGCCTGTCTGTAAAAGCGAATGTAATGAGATGAAATTTGCCCATCATCAGACTAAAGTTTGACTTGCATGATAAACATTTATTCAGTAAAATGATTAGCTGAGTGCAAATATATGGGGATGTCTTCAATATTGTTCTGGAGCAATGAATATTCAAACAACTGAAAGAAAACTCTTGACAAACAGATTTTTAAAAATAATATTATGGGCATAACAGCTGACTTTTGTGTCCTAGAAGGGACATTTCTACAGCACTTATATTGATAATTATGTTTTAAGGGAATTTTGTTTTGTAACAAAATTCTGCCATCTTGAAATAAAAAAATAGTTTTTGAACATTTAGTAGGTCCTTTTCATATCAATAATATGCTACTTTGTGGATCTGTATCACTTGCAATATTTGTATTATCATATCGTCATATCACTGTCAACTGAACATTTTGGAGCCTTTGGAAAAAGCACAGATGTGAGATGTGTTTTTGTGGGAGCCATTAAAAATTAATCTTTATGAAGACTGATTAGATTCTGTATAAAGAGGCAATGAAAATTTTTACATATTCAGTTACTGGAGGTTTACACTGCTTTTTTTTTCATGAAAGGAGCGGTTCTTTGAGAGTGTGACTACTCTTTTATGAGCGCCTTTGTAGAAAACACTGGACGCCTGCATAATGTGTTGCTCGTCTGTTGCTCGCACCACCATGCTTCACGAAGGAGATGGTGTGCTTGAGTTGATGTGCAGTGTTTTTTGCTGGCCAAACACAGCGTCTGGTTTGATGGCCAAGAATCTCAAATCAGGCCAAAGAATCATCTTCCAACTGAATTTGGAGTCCTCCACATATCTTTAGGTGAATTCCAGGAGCAATTTCATATGAGCTTTTTTCAACAGTGACTTTCTCTTTGCCACTTTCCCATAGAGCTTTGACTGGTGAAGAACCTGGGCAACAGCTGTTGTATGTACAGTCTCTCCCATCTGAGCCACTGAAGCTTTCAACTCCTTCAGAGTGGTCATAGGTGTCTTGGTGGCCTCCGTCACCAGTCTTCTTCTTGCAGTGTCACTCAGTTTGTGAGTACAGCCAGCTCTAGGTGGATTTAGACAAGTGCCATACTCCTTACATTTCTTAATGATGGACTTGGCTGAACTCTGTGGGATGTCCAGTGAGTTGGAAATCTTTTTGCAGTCATCTCCTGACTTATACTTTTCAGTGATCTTTTCTCTGAGTTGCTTGGAGTGTTCTTTTGCCCTCGTGGTACAATTGTTGCAGGAATACTGATGAACCAGACACTGAACCTCCTAGACACATGTGTTTTTATACTAGAATTACTTGACGCGCATTTGCTGCACTCAGGTGATCTCCATTTTACTAATTGTGACATTGCCAGAAGCAACTAGCTCGACCTCTGTTGAATCAGGTCAGTCCCATCAACAGGGGTGAATATTTACGCAAACATTTATTTTACAATGTAAATTTTTAACTGACTAACATTAGTTTGTAAAACTCTGTTTTCACTTTGGTATGACAGAAGTGTTTTGTTACAAATTCTTGTCAAAAAGCCGAATTATAAGCAATAAAAGGGTGAAACATCCAAGAGGGGTGAATACATTTTATAGCCATTGCACTTCATGATCCCACCTTTGAATATCCATTGTACGTACACTTTTATTTGTTTAGCTAGTCCTTTTTGTCTGACGTGACAGATGTGTAAATTGCTGTAAAGCAGCTCTAACACATGTCTGTTCTGATGCAAAATGATTTTGATTGAGTATTGTTTAAAATTTACTGTTCACTAAGGAAAAACGTATTGGGGGTTTATTATTAAGCCACGTTGAAAGTATGAATGATGGGATGATCCTTTCATGTCAGTGTCCTTTAAAGCAAATAGTGATTTTCCCCTCTCAAGTACTGAAGGTAGCATAACTGATCTGAAGCTCTCACCACTGAAGACATTTATTTCAGTCAACTGCAAGTGCTGAAGCGTCACACTGCACTTGAGGGTCATGTGAAGTCAGTGGTGAATATATGCCTCATTTATCCTTTTTACTTACAGAATACTTACACACCAAAAGGAATGGTTTTTCCCAGAGTGTTAATTTCGTGATGAATTTATACATGTCTGACACTTGTCTCAATTTGTGACAACATTACTCAAGGCCATCACTGAACGCGTCAGTCTGCCTGTGTAATCCTGTCCCCAAAATGTCAGTGTGTGCACACTTACAAGGCTGTATATGAAAAAATGAAAAGACCACAGTGGAGGGAGGCGGGTGTTGAAGATAACAGCATTTGAAGCAGGGGCGAGGGAGGAAATGAGTGAAAACAAATAGGAAATTAAAACATGACATCTTCCTCTGTGCCCTGATTAAAATAAAGCAATGTTATTTTTACTGAGGGGTGAGGACTGTATCTACATCTTTAAATGCCAAAACCAGATGCTCAGTCAACAGCAAAACATTTCCTCTTTGTTTCCTCAAGGGGAAGATAGCACATGTAGATTCTACTTCTTCTTCTTCTTCTTCTTCTTCTTCTTCTTCTACTTCTTCTTCAAGCTTCTCACACTTTCAGTATGGGGTCGCTGTGACAGATATAAACATCTTCCAGGTGTTTCTGTCTTTGGCATCTTCCTCCCTTGCTCCCACGGATTGCATGTCTGCGCTGATGGTATCCATCCACCTCTGCTTTGGGCGGCCCCTTCTTCCTTCCATGTGGTTCCATTCTCAGCATTCTCTGTCCAACGTAGTTCTCATCCTTCCTCTTTACATGGCCAAACCAACTCAATCTTGCTTTTTGGCACCTCACTCCGATGTTCACCACTCCCATCCGATCTGATCTCTTCGTTTCTCACCCGGTCTCTCCGGGTCACGCCACTTGCCCATCTGCACATTTTCATCTCCGCCACCTCCAACTTCCTGGTGCTTGTTTTTGTTTGGGGCACAGTCTCCAGTCCATAGA